>JAJOZX010000025.1:2332500-2637500 GCA_023014485.1 Bathynomus jamesi | reverse complement strand
ATTTTAAAGTTTAATTTTATTAATGCTAGAAGTATTGGTTTGTTCTTTAAGCACAAGGAACCTCTTGTTCGAAATTTGTGTTCGTGCTTTGTTTAAACTTATTGCCTACACTGCACTGCAGGGTGAGCTGGTCGTTTCATTCGGCAGTTTAAAGTACGAACTCCAACAATTAGGCTCGAGTTACCGTACTGAGCGACCTCCTTTTCGTTCAACGCATTCAAGCATTTGAGACCACTCGTTAAAGGCCGCCGCACACCGAAAGCCACGCTAGCCACGTCATGCACACCACGCACGATAGCCACGCTACGCGGTCCTCACACCAAAAGACACGTGGCAGGGCAACGCCGCCAGTATCCATCCGACCTATTTTGGTAGCAATTTCCGTCCAACAATTATCTTTTCTGTATATGTCCTTGTACGCTTCTTTCCTCATGTCATAAAGGTATGGATGCCGTCTGACTTCTTCAATCAACTCTTCCATTGCAAAATTGGTGCAAAACGGGGCGGATGGAGAATGAATGAATGAGTGCGACTGATTGAACCACTTCGCCAGTGGGGGTTGGGATAAGCTCCACCTACTACGAAGACGAACTGAGCATGCGCAGCCAAAGACAAGTCTGGTTGACGCATGGTGTAGCTAGCGTGACTTTCGGTGTGCGTTGCTTCGTTGAAAATTATTAGAGCGATGCTGAGCCGCGTGGCGGGCGTGCGTGGCGTGGCTAGCGTGGCTTTCGGTGTGCGGCGGCCTTAAGAACAGCCACGGTCTCTGTCCTTCTAATTTTGAAATAAATGACTGTGCTTCCAGCAACGATGAACTTAAAATTCTGGAGTCCCTAAATATTCATAGAATGAGACGTTTTTTGAATGATTACCAATTATCCGCTGAACTCTATAGTAAGTTCGTATTTTTTCATTTTTAATTATTCAATTCTTAAATTTTGTAAATTTTAACTTTTTAACAGTTGTTTGTTTTTAATAAACATTCGTCACTTACTATATATCTATATCTACCTATTTATATTTATATAGTAGGCCTAGTTTTAGCCGGTTAAGATGATAATGACTATTTTAATGCTAGTGATTAATTGATGCAAATTGATTGTTATAATGACAGGTTGTTAACAATTTATGATGTCCTACAGTATCACCGGTTGAAAGTGGCTAATGGAGTAGGCCTACTATAATATTTCTGAGTGATACGAATTGCTTCGAGGTCACCAGCTTGGATTACACCCAAGCAAATTGTTAAGGTTATAAAAAGCACCTTATTGTTTTGTATTTAATTAAGAAAATAAATCAGTTATTTGTTCACAGTGACTAACAAATGATTGACAGTAATTATAGTGAATAACAATTATTTAACGGCCTTTATATTATGCTAAGATGACATGGAGCTGAGCCAATAAGAGAAATGGTTAAGAGTTTAATTGTCAAGTAATACATTCATTTATGGTAGGCTAATGGCATACAAAATGGAACATTGAATGGGCCTAGTAATGACAAAGAATGCATGTGTAAATAGATTAGACCTTCATTTAGGTAGGTTAGAGTTACGCATAAATGAAACACTGAATGGGCCTAGTAAATGATATAAGAATGCACGTGCGTTTAGTACACGGGAAGTAGATTCGGCCGTCAATAATGAATGCTTAAATAACTCACATAAATAAACGGATGCAAAGTATTTGTGGATTACATGATTGAACACAATAGCATGATGCTACACGATTACGGTTTTGGAATGACACTTAAATTGGGAAATAGGCCTACTGCGTTCTTTAACGAGAGTCAGTTAGAACGCTTAATTACACACTTTGGGAGAATAGCCTACCGTTCGGCGGTAGGCTGATGTAGGCTTCACGAGAGTTACTTAGAAAAGATGCACTAGCTTACCGGGACGATGAAAACCTCTGTTGAAGAAGTGTTGAAAGTGAACCTATTACTGTAGGCTCGAGGTGTCGTTGACCGTCCTATTGAAGCTTGTTTGAACGAGCGCTGGTCGTGTCGATTAGGCCTCTTGAGATGGAGAAGATGCTTGAAGGATGACCTTGTAGAACGTAGGTCCGAGATGCCGAATACCTCTGTAGATGAAGAGCTACTTGAAGGTTGACCTTGTAGACTGTAGGCCCGCGGTGATGCTGACCCTCCCATTGAAGTTTGTTCAAGGGCGCCGGTCGCCTCAAGTTTTGATTCGCTTCGTGTAGAGTTGAGATGATGCTTGAGGGACTGAAGCCGGTTGAAGTCGAAACGGCGCTGGGCTTCGAAGAAGTACTTCTGCAGGCTGACGGCGGAAGGTCTTACTTGACGATAGATCGAAATCCTTGAAGGAACAGCAGGCCGCTCCTCCGGCGGGAAGCCGGAGGGCGGTTGACGTGACGAGTTTCTGCTGACGAAGGTGGAGACCAAGACGAGAAAATGACAAGCGACAAGTGAGCGAGTGTGAATGAGCGAGTGAGTGAGAAAGTGTATCAGTGGAAACTCGTTTATATAACCTCTGACGCGGAACTTTCGCGGGCATTTCTTGAAACGCCTCCTACGCGTCCTTTAGTTGATAAGGGCTTGCTTTCGCGGGCCTTTTGGGAAGAAACAGACGTTTTTATTGTTTCTGATTCCTTGACCACGTGTGTCTTCTAAGCATGTTTGATGATGGCGTGGAAGAAAGAATTTGTTTGTCAACTTGTTAGTCTATTTCTTGTCGGTCCTCTACATTTACTATGTGGAAGTTACATTAGCATTTTTCATTATATATATATATATATATATATATAATATATATATATATATATACTGTGATGCAACAATAAAAGCTTTTTATTGCACTTATTGCACAATTTTATACGCGCAATTTTCTCGGCTTACTTGAAGTCCAATTTTAATTTCAAATTTTCAACGTTAATTTACCATCAACTTACGAGAGAGGCTTATTGTAAGGCAGCATTTGAACAACACACTCCCTCGTATAAATTTTATTTCACGAAATAATAAAATTTCACTCAAAATGGGATATTAATTAAAAATAAGTTTGCAGATGTACACGTACAAATCTTTGTTAAAAAAAAAAATTAAATTCTAAAAGATGTTCTTAGTTACTTGGAATAAGTCTCACCATATATATCACCATATAAAACAGCAGAGGGGTTTTATATGACTCAAGAAACCACTTAATCCAAATTGCTTAAAATAAAAGTTTACTTTCAGAAAGTACGGAAATTTGGTCTCTAAAGTTCGGCGCGAGTGCCGCAGATATTTTTGAAAAAACTCCGCCAAATTTATTTTTTTCAAAAATTTTTACAAAATTCTGCGCGAATTCCGCAGATATTTTGGGAAACAAAATTACCAAAGAATATTTGCTCATTACAAAATTGTAAAATTATTCCCAGAGAGAAGCACCATAAACTCAATTCTTAATTCAATTCTGAATTTGGACAGGCAAAGAAAATTGAAATCTTAAATCTGCCGGACATTTTTGGGTATTATTTTCACAAAGTATTACAATAGGAGGTCTGAACCATAATTTAAACTCTTGAAGCAAATTATGAAACAATGAGATTTGAATTATTCGAACAATAGAAACATTTAAAGTCGGCTTATGGAATCAATCTCTACCACTTATTTTTTCGAACTGATTTAATAACACTTTGTCTTTGGAGGATTAGGAATACAATTGACTATACCTCTAAGTCACACCTTAAGATTAAAGAAATTCCTCCATTTCAATATCTGAATGACCTATCCAGAACATTTTCGTTCATTTATGTCATTCGTACAAGAATATTAGTTTCTTATTTGTCAAACCCAAACTTCGTTATAACTAGGTTCCGCCTTTCTTAAGAAAAGAATTAAGTTAAAATTTCACCTCAGAAGACCTCCCTCGGTCGAAGTTTAAATCGCGGTCTTGACATATAACAAATTAAACAGTTCTCAAATGTTTATATTTGAACTTAACTCCAATCCAGGAAAAGAGGCACTATCAGAAAAAAAATTTGAAAGCTCCCAAATGAAAAAGTTCTTTCTTATTTATCGACAGATTAATTGTCGGACATAAATCAAGTTCCTGGGATGTCAAACACTAATTCGTTTTCTTCCCAGTATCAGATTATTTTCTTATCCTTTATGTCCATGTCTTCGTGTTAAAGATTTAATTTTCACGTGAAATTAAAACCCTTTCAAAATCACTTCACTCTTTCTTTCTTTTTAATTTACACTTTTTAACACGCGATTTAATACACAAATTTCTCGTTATGACAATATAGTCTATACTGCTATGTTATTTCGTGAAAATTTCATATAGATTTTTGCCAATGTGTTTTAATGTAGTCCTTATGGGTAACAACCTAAAAAAAATGTTTGGCATTTTTTCGGACACCATCTTAGATTGATGGCAGCCATTTTGAATTTTTTAAGCTGAAACATTAATAACTGCTTGCTTTCGAGCAATTATAGAGTCACTTACAGCGATAAAATTGGATATTATAGTTGTCAAACCCTTTCAGATCTGTGGTTTGATGCTTTCTTTGAAGATCATCCAAATGTCTATACCAAACTGAAGGATGTACTTGAAAACTTGTCAAATTCCTGCCATACTCAGACTGACATTGGAGCAGCACAGGATAAACTGATATCCAAGATCATTGAACTCAGTCTTCATAAACTCCTAGAGACATTTGATTCCAAAAACAGCAAATATCCCATGTATAACTGGGCTAGGATGTACATGCAACAAGTCACTAACCTGCAGCAATTCCTCTGGAGCTCACGTCAGCACATTTGAGATTTGTATCTTGCTTCGCTTGAGGAGATGTGCATCTGGTTTTTTGTATACAACCGATTTGACTATGCAATGCATATCCCAGAATATATTACACGTATGTATAACTTGCAGCACATACATCTAGTCATTTGGCAGGAGTTTGAAAGTGGAGGATTTACGGTCCAAACAAATGCCAAAGCATTCACAGCTATTCGTGTTGATCAGGCTCAGGAGCATATTAATAAGGCTCATAAGGGCGATGGAGACATTTGCGGTATAACCACTAATCTAGAGGCCTTACTGAGATACTGTTTCAGTACTCCAGAGTTAACGTAATTATCTGCCAAAACAGAATGTATCCTTGGCATGGAACAGTCTTCAAAAACTTGCACGAGAAGAACAGCAATTACAAAAGCTGAAAGACGTCCTGGCCAAATCCAATCCATTCAAGGTTGCAGAGGCCAAAGTTGGCATAGAGATATATAGAGAGTACATCTAACAAAAAAGTAATCGTACCAAAAAATTTGCAAGAAAATATACTCAACACTGCAAACCAAGGTGAATCTGCTTACAAGGATTTTGTGAAACAGAGACTCTGTGGTGAGCAAAACCTGTGGGACAAAATGACAAAGTTGAAAGTTCTTGGATGGAATGAAAGCAACAAAGTCATGAAAACCAAAGTAGGAGCAGAGGAAGTTGTGATCAAGGCATCAAACTCATTAATGGCACGTTTGTTTGTAATAACGCGATCATCCAGAGACATCATTGTGAAAGAAATGATCGGAGAATATGAATTGTCTCCCATTAACCGTATGTTAATATCAGTGGACGGACGACTACATCCATGTAATGACAAAGCACAACTTATTCATCTGCTGGAAGAATAGATAGAAACAGAAGAGAAAACAGATAGTGCTGTTCCCACTGATCAAGCGATTGTGGTCACAGGTGATACATCACTTCTCTTTGATGCAGTGACTGTCCTTCATGAAATGGCTGTGTTCAAGGACAATATAAAAAACTGCAGTGGTCTGGCTCATTATTTTGTTCGTACCATAGACAACAAAAGTTAACAGTACGCCGATTCATATGTAGTGTTCGATAACTACAGCGTCAAATCACTTAAAGAGTGCACAAGACAACGTCGTACCGGAGGAACATCAACATATATGCCATAGTATAAAATTGACAGCACACGTATCAGAGATTTTATCACATTTCTGAAAAGCACCAAGACAAAACACCTCACACTCTACTTGGCCCAGCAGCTGATTGAGAAGTGCAAATGTGCAATCACAACCATTACTTGCATGACTGTACGGACAAATCAACCCCAAGCAGATGTAATCAGCGTGAAAAGCACACAAGAAGAAGCAGATACGCTGCTAATACTGTATGCTTCAGAACTGCACAAAACTGGAAAGACTGTTCACATCTATTCTCCAGGCAGATGTGTTGGTCCTTGCACTGTCAGCAATGCCAGCACTGGGTGATCAAACAGTTGTCATTATGGGTACTGAAACAAATCGTCGACCCCTCTATTTACAACCTGTATATCATACACTTGGTGAGAATTGTGTCCAAGCTCTTGTGGGTTTTCATGCTATAAGTGGTTGTGGCACAACTGGACGCATTACTTCCGAGGGCTTAATATACGTCAAGGCGCAGAAAAATTACCTCTAACCCAAGGAGCTATACGTGAACATCCACGTAGAGCCCACTTCCAATGTAGCATTTGGAGAGAAGCACTCGTTCCACGCCCGAAAACACTCTCGCCATCAGATCTTGGGTAGTCAAAGGAATCTTCAGAACTTATACCAATACTTACCAGAGTACCTATTGCTCCTGATTCCGTTCTACAGTTGGTAATATGTGGATGCGTGAGGAGCCAGGGCAGTGGGCGCTGTTCATGTAGGGATAATGATGAGTGCTGTACAGAACTTTGTAAGTGTGATCCAGATAACTGTAAAAATATGTACAGAGGCGGTAACGATTATGAATATGATGACAATTAAATTAACTGTATATAACTACTCTTTGTGTTTTTTGTTTTTACTAAATGTGAATGTTCCGTTTTTTGTTTTCTATAAATAGAATTTAAATTTACAAGTTTGCCAGACAACATGTAGTAGATAAAACACCTTTCACATATGGCTAGATTCGAACCTTCCATCCCTTGTTTATAAGTCGAGAATGACCATGAGCACCTCATTTAAGATAAAATGTGATATAACAAGAATATTACCCTTAAATGCTGCAGTATTGGCTATTAGATTGTCGTGTATAGGGCATTATATTGTCCATATAATAATTATATCAATATTAAATTTATATCAAATGTCACAAAATAATGTTGTGTATTTTTTACTATGGCTAAAAATACCTTAAAACAACTCCAGAAAAAATGCCAAACTTACTTTTAGTGAAGTTAAAACATTAAATTAGCCAAAAAAAATACATTGGCAAATATCTCTATGAAATTTTCACAAACTCCAAAATTGGGACTAAATGACGATGGCCCTTTGGTAGTGGAATTAAGATAACTAAATTATTTGACTGAGTGAATGAGTGAGGCTCGAGGTCACCAGATCTTTAGGATCAAATTAAATTAATTATCATTTTAATAAGGAGAGTAATAGAGTGAATTTTCTTCCTTTAGTAAACCAACACGTAAAAGTTATTATTACTCTCATTAATATTACAGAAATTATGAATTGAATGAACAGTCAGATAAGTTTGAATATTTTGGACGATGCTTGGTTAAATCGTGCAGTAAGGTAAAGTGCTGAAGTTACTGATGAACGATGACGATAAAAGGACAAAAGCACAGGAGCAACTTAAATTAACTTAAAGTCATTAAGTTAATGGATGAATATGGCCCTACAAAGTGGGCAGCGGAAAGTCTGACATCTTGGATGGCTGCCAGCAGACTGAAGAGGTTCCAAAGCCACGCGTCTCGCAGCCAAAATGAGGGAATGCTTCAGGGAGGTGTCCTTGACTTTGGTGTTACCCAATGAACTACGGACGTTGGAAAAGCAAGTCGTTGTTTTCTTTCTCTAATTTACTCTCAAAATATTCTATGAATAACCCCATATATATATATATATATATATATATATATATGAACTAAATGTTCGCTTTTGGGTGGCTAAGAAGAATTTCAGCAGAGTACATTTTGTTGACACCTTGATACTACGTTATATTTTAGAGGAAATTTGGTGGAATGATTTTTGTTACGAATAGGGCACTTATAAACATGCATACAGACACTGCATCAGTTTATTTAATTAAGAATTATTATTTATATTTTTTATGATTTTAACATCTACTATAAAATTATTTATAAAAAATGATTTATTGAGAATGACTTGGTCATTATGATTTAAAGTTAATTGGCCTTAAATTACACAATTATAGCTAAATGCCAGGGTCCAAATAAACTAAAGAGTCATTCAGAGCCACTCCGGGATGAATTCCACTCTAACAAGTATGTCACAAACTATGAATTTCTGAGTAAATTATGAGTAAATTTTGCAATTGTCACTTTATAACCTCTTTAGAATTTTTATTCCTGAATGTGAAATACAGAGCTTAGGAATTAAGCATTACACAACATTGAATACATACAAAAATTGCATATGGACTCGGTTTCGGTCTCGGTCTCTGGTGTTTAGGTCTCGGTCTCGGTCTCGGCCATGGTGGTCTCGACTACATCACTGCTAGAGACCTTCCCAGCTATCCGGCTATCTCTAGTCTGAGGTTCGAATCGTTGGGCTAACCGTAAGTATTTCCTCAGAATTGTATAACAATCATGGAGTGCCCTGTCGTTAAGGGACAAAGACGAGATGAACTGTTATTTCAATTAGTAATTTAATGAAACGAATTTAGCGTAGGAGGCCGAGTTCTGCATGAACATTGTGCAGATCGCAATGCGTGGGATGCATAAATCCTAATTTCAAATCTTACACCAATCCATTCTACAATAAATAAATATATATATATATATATATATATATACAGGGTGGGCGGAAAGTAGCTCCCTATTTTGGATTGGTAAAAAAATACGTATATTATCCATTTATTTCAGAAGAAATAATATGAAAAGGTAGGCATACATGGTAGGTTTTCTCTAAAATTCAATGTGGGCTCCAACTCTTTCCACCAGCTTCTGGAGCCGCCCAGGAATGGCGTCCACTGACTTTAGCAGGAACTCCGGCGGATGGAGGACATGACTTCCCGAATTCGGTCCTCCAGTTCTTCCAATGTCCTCGGTTTGGTGCGGTAGACTTCTTCCTTTACCCACCCCCAAAGAAAGAAGTCGCACGGTGTCAAGTCGGGGCTCCTGGCTGGCCATTGATGTGGACCACGACGACCCATCCAACGCCCAGGGAAGTGGGCATCCAGCCACTCACGGACAACAAGAGCGAAGTGCGGAGGGGCGCCATCTTGCATAAATATCAGATCGTCGATGTTCTCCCATGTGCTGACAACCGGCCAGACCTCGTTTCGCAACATAGCAAGGTACCGCTCAGCATTCATGGTGTTGCGCAGAAGGAACGGGCCCACAACCTGATCTGAGGTCATACCACACCACACCGTTACACTGAACCGATTCTGCCGTTTTTCAGCGGTAACCGTGCGACTTCTTTCTTTGGGGGTGGGTAAAGGAAGAAGTCTACCGCACCAAACGAGGACATTGGAAGAACTGGAGGACCGAATTCGGGAAGTCATGTCCTCCATCCCGCGGAGTTCCTGCTAAAGTCAGTGGACGCCATTCCTGGGCGGCTCCAGAAGCTGGTGGAAAGAGTTGGAGCCCACATTGAATTTTAGAGAAAACCTACCATGTATGCCTACCTTTTCATATTATTTCTTCTGAAATAAATGGATAATATACGTATTTTTTTACCAATCCAAAATAGGGAGCTACTTTCCGCCCACCCTGTATATATATATATATATATATATATATATATATATATATATATATATATATATATATCATATATACAGTGCGTTCGAAAAGTCTCTCCGCAGTCAACCAACACTTTAAAAAAAGTGTTTGACAATAAGTGTAGACGAGTTGCTATGTGCCTACAAAATGGTGGAAAACACTTTCAACACATGCTGTAAAATCAAAAGGTTATGTAACAAAATTACTAAATCATGGTTGAATGAAAACATTGAAGTTTTTCAATTTCCTATGCGTTTAACATAGCACTGCGGGGAGGCTTTTCGAACGCACTGTGTGTGATATATATATATATATATATACACACACAATGGCGCTCATAAGTATTCATACAGAGAACGATTTCGGTTATATTCATTCTTATCCTTATCTTCTGTACCATGCATTAGGATAGTTATGAAAAGTTTATCGTTCGTTTGGAAAAATTTTAAAAATAAGAAAATTAGTTTAACTCCAACATATGTATAATGTAAAACATCAAAGAATTTGAAGAAAATAAAAAATGTTAAAATGCAAAAACTTTTCGTACATTTAATTACAAAATTATTTAATATTTTTTGTGTGATGCTTGAAGAATTTAAACTTTTTTCAGTAGTTGGCTGTTTACTGATAAAAGTGACTGTTGGCAATTCTGAATTCTAGAATTTTCTCTGTGAATCTTCGTGGAAGACGGAGGACTGTACAAACTATCAGTAAACAATGGGTTATCGTGGTAAAGAGCTGTCTACAGATCTTAACACAGTGGTTCCCAATCTCGGGTCGCGAGGGTCCTCAAGTAAAGTCACGAAGGGTCACCATATTCACTATTTCTTAATTCAATTTATATTTATAGGCTATACATATTTAAATTTTATCATAAACCTGAAGGTCGAGAGGTCCTGTTGGTGGCCAATTTAGGGTCGCAGCAAAAAAAGGTTGGGAACCACTGTCTCAAGAGATCTGTTATTGCTGTACACTAGTCTGGAAAGAGTTATAGGAAGATGGGAGAAGAACTCCGAATTCCACTTACGACGGTTACTGCAATTGTAAAGGAATAGAAAGGCTTTGGAACAATCAAAACTCTATCAAGGTGTAAACGATCTTGCAAGATTACAGAATGTACAACTGGAAGGCTTTAAAGAATGGCTGCTGCGAATCCACGAGTAACTGCAGGTGATATTTGACACACTTTAAGACTAAGATTGATGTCCATCCCTCTACTGTACGTCGTACATTGATAAAGAATGGTTTGCAAGGAAGAGTTGCCCGAAGTAAACCTCTGCTACGAAAATCGCACGAAGAAGCTCGGTTAAAGCATGCCAAGGATCATCAAAATGATGGGTTTTCATTCTGAAAGAAAGTTCTGTGGACAAACGAGACCAAAATTGAATTATTCGGGAACAACGAGCAACGGTATTTTTGGCAAAAATCAAATACTCTATTCGAGGAAAAAACATCCTTCCTCCGATTAAATAATGGTGTTGGTAGTTTGCTTCTTTGGGGACGCTTTAGTGCTTCTGATTCAGGACAGATCGTTGTCATTGATGGAATCTGGAATTCAAAGAAATATCAGATTTTAGACGAAAATGTATTGCCTTCAGTTCGGGAATTGCGAATGGGTCGCAGTTGGGTACTGCAACAAGATAATGATCCAATATCAAATCTTAAAAAAAAATAATAAACAATATCCAAAACAATATTAAAAAAAAATTAGACTGACACGAACTTAGATGTAGCTTGTAGCGTAAACTAACCCACTTTTTGCTATACTCTTCATACATTTTTTTGTTCTTTTCTTATCCTCTCTTTACTTGCATGCCTGTAGTTTGCATGGTAGGACAGTGTTTGAGTTAAAACTGTGTTTGCATAGTTTGTAAACGTTCTTATTTTACTTCTTTTCATCTTTCACCCCTTTCCTATTCTCTTCAACTATTTTTCCGACTTGTCGGCAGTGGCCGGCGGATGATGATGGTGAGTCTTTCTCTCTCTTTTTCTGAATGAATGTTAACCCACGAATGATAGGTTTTGCAACTTAACCCCTTATTCTCTTCTTTTACCTCCCTACTCTCTTCTTTCTCTCGGGCTAACCTTAGAGTGGGTCTTTGTTAGCCTTAGGTTCTGTAGATCTGAAGAGTAAGAGCATCATGATGTGGCTTCAACAAAAGAATGTGAAGCTTCTCGAGCGGCTCAGTCATAGCCCAGATCTCAATTTAATCAAGAATTTTGGGTTTGATTTGAAAAAAGCTGTGCGCAAGAGAAATCCTTCGAATCTGAACGAATTGCAACACTTTTCTTTAGAATAATGGGCTAAAATTTGTATTGAGAGATGTCGAAACGTTGTAGAAAAAATCCCAAAAGAGTCATTGAAGTCATTTAAGCAAAACGTGGACCCGCAAAGTATTAAGTAATTTTGTAAGTAAATGTACAGAAACATACTGTACTTTTTAAATTTTATTCAAATTCTTTGACGTTTTACATTATATCTTGTAGTTAAACTAATTTTTTATTTGTTACATTTTTCCAAACGAAAGGGAAACTTTTCATAACTGTCGTATGCATAACTGATATAACTGAAATATTTCTCTGTACGAATATTTATGAGCGTCACTGTAATATATATATATATGTGTATATATATATATATATATATATATATACACACACACACACACACACTGTATATATGAGAGAGAGAGAGAGAGAGTTACAAGGAGTTGCAATGACAAGAGGCAGCCTCAAAGACCTTCCGGTCCACTCTGGGAGGTCCCTGTTATTAAAGAAGTTTATTTTTCTTCCAACTATTCTAGCAGTAGTAGAAAAATGGATAGAAAAGTATATGGCTCTCTCTCCACCCTCCGCTCCCTCCCTGCCAGAGGCAGGTACGGAAAAAGGTTAAAGAAAATACCTTGGCCCTGGAAAAGTAGCCAAGGAAATTTTACAGGAAAGTGGAGAATATATAAAATAGCTCTATAATTACGCATGCCCACATAGATACCAAAGAATTACGTTATGATTTAGTCTTAAACCATCAGCGTATTCAGTACTTTGTGTAGCTTATTTTTAAACACATTTACACTTTGGCTTAAAACAACATCTGAGGGAAGTTTGTTCTAGATATTAATTATTTTATAGAAAAAGAAATTGCCACAGATAGAGGTCCTAAAAGTCTTTATTTCCAGTTTAAACCCATTATTTCTTGTCGGATTGGCATTAAGTGAGAATAAGTTCCTGTAGTCTACCCTGTCTTTTCCACTGAGCATCTTGAAGACTTGAATAAACTGACCGCGCAACCTACTCGTCTCTAAGGTAAACAGATTTAAGCGCTCCAATCTCCGGTTGTAGTTTTGCATTTCCAGTTTAAACCCATTATTTCTTGTCGGATTGGCATTAAGTGAGAATAAGTTCCTGTAGTCTACCCTGTCTGTTCCACTGAGCATCTTGAAGACTTGAATAAACTGACCGCGCAACCTACTCGTCTCTAAGGTAAACAGATTTAAGCGCTCCAATCTCCGGTTGTAGTTTTGCATTCCTATTAAAGGGATCAATTTTGTAGCCCTTGCTTGTACCCTTCTTAACCTTTCTATTAGGGTGGGGTGAAGAATTTTTCAACTATTGCTTCAGTGGTAATAAGGTGGATTGAAGGGTGATAAAAAAGAATATGAGAATTAAAAAATTTTCAATTCATCCTAAGTACCTTATTTTTCCCCCCAAAAAAATGGCCGCCAGCTAGTCATTATACGCTTCATAACTCGAAAAGTATTCTTTTTACAAAAACGTTTGCTGAAGCAAAAATTGTTTGTTTCACATTTTCTACTTCATATAAATGTTTCAGATGTTTAATGAATTTTTTTATTTTTTAGGTTTTTGTTGGATTTGGAATTGGTAATTTCTGATAATTAGTAACAAATATGGCTTCTGCTTCAAACATTAGAGCTACAAGGAGTCAATCAAAACCACATTTTATATTTGGAACCGCACAAGAGCTTCCTCTTACAACATTGCCAACAAATAAACAGGTGGGCCAATACCATATTCTTTTAAAAGAAGCCACTTCAGTGACTTCACATAACTGATATTTTCAACAAAATTACTGAAGATATACTCTGTATTTGGAGAAAAGCTTCAATTCCTGCAATAGCTGACAAATCAGTTTATATCAAATTAAAGCGGTTCATCGGCAAAGCAGACGATCTTAGTAGATCAAAAAGTAATGTCAAAATGAGAGAAAATTTTAATGACACCTTGGAAGAATTATTCGATATCAGTGTCTGTAAATGCCCTTATTTTAATCGAAATAGGGTGTCTTTCAGATGTAGAGAGCACTTCCACACAATATGAATTAAACCCACATCAGAGTGAATCAGACTATGGTCAGTTGCCATACAAGGTCAAATGAAACTTCCATTGCCTACTGTATTGATGGAAGCCGATAGATTTGGAATTTCAGATCGAGCAGCAGCTGCTTTGGCTTCAGCTGCTTTAGTTGATTATGGAGCAATCACTAAAAAAGATATGTACGCTTTTGATTGACAAGAACAAAATCCGACGGGAAAGAGAGAAAATGAGAAAAAGTTTGGTGTTGGAGAGTAAAGCTAATCCTGCTGTCATATCTGCTATATTTTTTGACGGAAGAAAGGACAAGACTTTGATGAAGGTGAAGAAAGGAAACAAATGGTACGGAGACTCCATCAGAGAGGAACACTATCTTTTGGTGTCTGAGCCAGGAAATGAATATTTAACCCATGTAGTTCCTTCTTCTGGTAAAGCTCAAGATATAACTGATAGTTTGTTATCCTTCTTTCAAGAGTCAGCTATTAATGAGAGCATTCGTCTCATAGGATGTGACAGTACAAATACCAACACAGGTGCCAAGGGTGGGATCATCCACCTCATAGAAGAAAAACTAAAGAAACCGTTACAATGGAGCATTTGTATGCTGCATACAAATGAACTTCCCCTTCGACACTTATTTGAACATTTTGATGGTAAAACAAAAGGTCCAACATGTTTCACTGGAAAAATCGGAGTAGCACTGAAAGAATGTGAAAAAATGCCTGCAGTCAATTTCAAACCAATTAGAGAAGGCATTGATTTAACACACATATCAGAAGAGGTTATCGATGATCTTAGCCAAGATCAACAGTATTTTTACAAAATTATTGTGGCTATAAGAAGTGGGAATGTCCCAAAAGATTTGGAAAATACAAAACCCGGACCACTTAACCATTCTCGATGGCTGACATTAGCAAATCGTGTCTGCCGCCTATACATTGCAGAGAAAACTCCTTCATTGGCTCTTTATTCAATAATTTTCTTCATTGTTACAAATTATGGACCAAGCTGGTTCGATATCAAGAGTAGACCATGTATATGGAATGGACCACATCACATATTTGGAGCAATTAAAAGATTTCATCTTCTTCCAAAGGATGTTCAGAATGTAGTGAAGCCTTACATTGCTAGAAACGCATATTTTGCTCATTGCAAAAATGTTCTGATAACAATGTTATCAGATACATCAAAACAAAAACGAAACAGAGCAGTTGATTTCATCATGAACATTAGAACAAAGATGGAAAATGTGTCCAAAATCAGAGAATTTAAGGTTCCTGAGATAAATTTCAACGCAAACGCATGGGATGGTATTATTTACTGGTCAAAAGAAATGCTGACTGAACCTCCCCTCACTATGGCGCTCATAAATATTGAACTCAATGCACTTAGGGTTAAAAAAACTGTGCCTACCCAATTATCTACTTCATTTATAAGGTGTCGAGAGGGCAGTAAAACTTGACACCGATGCGGCCTCATCTGTATATTCCCAAGAATCCCGTGATGGATTTATAAGAGCAAGAATTAGGTCTCGTTCATTGCTGCCATGTATGGAAACCAAGAAAGAAATGACTTAACTTTTTGACAATTAGCTTTTAATTAGAGACTGAAATAATTCACCAAAATTTCATAAAAGCAAACACTTTACGATTTTTTAAACGGGATCTTTTCGGGAGTGTATTGATTATATGTTTCTGCAATTGTGGTAATAAAATGTCAATAATTTCTCTCGTTGATTAGTGTTGTAGATTATAGTTTGAATATTCAAAATTATATAAGGTTATTAACTATTATCAAAGTAATATACTTCGGTCATCAAAGAATTTTTCATTTATTTAGAAAAAAGTGATTTATTTGTGATATTTACCGAGGTAAACTTTGCTAAAATTTAAAATTGAGAAAATAATTTATAAAAGGGCACTTTCTAATGTTTTTTTTTTATTTTGAGTCAGTTTTATTCTAGGGTGTCTTTTAATTGGATGCATATTTTTCAAGTTATAAGCATTTATATGTTTGACTAGCGGCCATTTTGTTTTTCTCAAAAATGCGCTAGTAGGGCAAAATTGATTTTTCTTTTATATCACTTTATGTCATCTATAGAATCCAATACAGCAAATTATAGGTGAAGCAAATAAATATTCCAAAAAGAATTGCGTTTCACCCCACCCTACTTTCTATATCCTTCCTAACAGGAGACGAAAATTGCGCACAATATTCGACTCGAGGTCTGACTAGTGAATTAGAAAGAGACATTACAGCCTCCTTGTTCCGAAATGGAACTGTCTTTTAATATAACGTAACATTTTTAAAGCCTTCTTTTCGACTTCTGCACAGTGCTTCGACAGTTTCAGATCATTGCTGATATACACTCTTAAGTCTTTCTCTAGATCGGTCTCAGTCAAGTTCCTTCCTAAAAGAGATTAATCGGTCTTCGGGTTTTTATAACCTATGTGCATTCAAGTTGAATGGCATCTGCCAAGTTGCAGACCATTCGCCCAACCTTTGAAGATCATTCTGAAGCATTCTTACGCCCTACTCAGTACCTACACTACTTCCTTATTTTGTATCGTCTGCAAATTTGGAAATTTTACTTAGGAGCCCAACGTCTATATAGTTAATACAATGATAAAACGTAAAGGACTCAGAACGAAACTCTGAGGGACACCACTGGGGACGATCGCCCACTCCGAAGCCACTCCATTTGTTACCACTCTCTGCTTTCTATTTTTTAACCAATCCTCAATCCAGTTGGAAACGAGTCCGGTGATTCCTAGTCCTCTGACTTTAGCATAGAAAAAAATGCCTGTGGACCTCCCCCAATGTGTGAAAAGGTAAATAATTTTAAATTAATTGTTGTTGCTGTCAGTATGCTCAAAGATATCAATTAAAGTCAACATACCTCACCCAGTCAAAGAATAAATACCCCGCATCAAACAAGTCATGTTTGTACCACTAGACTCCCAGAGATTTTATACATAAACCAAACTATACAATGAAGCCTACCAGAAATGCATTCTCCTAAAAAGAATCAGATGTATGAAATGCAATTCTCCTAATTATTTTTATCAGACAGGCTTCATCATTTAGTGTATTTTGCAAATACCTAAAAGAGTACTTCATTAGCTCTTACCTATGTAAATGTTCATTACCGCCATTATTAATATATGTAGTTATTTTAGTCCAGTAGTATGACCGCAAAATGGGAGAGTGCAATTGCAATGTTGCAAGGGGGCGGAGGGTTGGCACCCGTGGGGGGGAGGGATTTTTGGCCCCCAAATTGCATGAAGGGGGTAGAGGGGGTTTGAGGGGAGGCCCTGAAGAATGAGCTACCCTCAAAAGGGGTACCCTAACCTGACGTAGGAAGGTAACCTGAGAGAGAGAGAGAGGAGAGAGGAGAAGAAGGAGAGAAGATCTTTTCGCTGGCATGTTTCGTCGCATAGTGAAGTTCTTGACCTTCTCAGTTGCCTTAGAAAGTGTAACCTGGCTTAGAAGGCGTAAATGGCTTGTTTAGAAGTATATATATATATATTTATCCGAGGCAATCCATAAGAATAGTTGCCAAGTTGTGCTATTTATTTAATTTGTAATATATGTATGTATGTAGATGTGTATACACAGCAGGAGAGAGAGAAGTTCCATCCGTTCGTAGCCACGGAGCAACGCATAATGATGTCTTCAGCATCGCAGCCAACAGGCTTAGAAGGCAGCTATGCCACAGCCAGTCGGCTTGTTTAGAAGACAATATATATATATATATATATATATACACATTTATCCGAGTTAAATGCAATCCATAAGAATATTGCCAGATTGCGCTATTTATTTCATTTATATATACACTCATATATATATATATATGTTAAACACAGACCGTGCATGGAACAAGGAACTCTTCTGGGAAAATTAAATCCATTATAGTCCGAATAAGTAATGGTAAATGACAAATACCATAGTTTTTCTTTTTCATGATGCTAGCCCGACGTGAGCAACGGGTCTCTCGCAAAGAGATCCCATAAATATAGCTTCCCTCACCAGCTATCTGCAAAGCAGACAGCTATATAAGTAAAAGACTCGTTGCATTCACGTCGGATTGAATAAACAAAGAAAAAGTGGGTAACTATTGTATTTTTAGCCAAAAAAAACAAAACTTAAACCTCAACCGGGACATTGACCGTCCACTTTTCAAGGCACGTAACACGTCCGTTTAATATACACAAACTCAGAATGGTCCCCTGAGAAATTTATATGTTAAACACAGACCGTGCATGGAACAAGGAACTCTTCTGGGAAAATTAAATCCACTATTCGGACTATAGTGGATTTAATTTTCCCAGAAGAGTTCCTTGTTCCATGCACGGTCTGTGTTTAACATATAAATTTCTCAGGGGACCATTCTGAGTTTGTGTGTATATATATGTATATATATATATATATATATATGTATATATATATATATATATATATAAATTATTTCACGAAAGTAACACGTGAAAAATATTTATGATGAAAAAAACACAAAGGAGAGGAAACAGAATGGTGCTCAAGCACTTTCGTCTAATGACATCCTCAGGAACACTGAAGTAAATAAAGAGTTCAAGACTATATATAGGTCACAAAAAATATGTATATATAATAAATATAGCAATAAAAATTGTGGGAGGAGCATAAAAACTTGTAAGGAGAAACTACCAATTTTAGCAATTTGCCCTTCTTTTCTAAATCCGTTGTGAACGAATTCAGAACAGGATCAAATATATTGTGTACAACCAATTTTATAGATAATGCCTGAATTATATACAGGTCACACAAAAAATAAAAATAAAAATAAAAATTGTAAGAGGAGCATACAAATTTATAAGGGAAAACTACCAAAGTTTTAACACTCTGCCCTTCTTGTCTAACTCCGTTCTGAACGAATTCAAAACAACGGAATCAAGTGGAAAAAGACCTTGTCTCATGTTAAAGTTATTTGTAAGTTGGATAATAGCAGACTCAAAAATATTTCTATTAACAATGTTGCTACAGTGAAACAAAACTGAAGCATTATTCCAATCAATACATTGGGATAACTCTGACAAATGGACAAAAAGGGCACTGGACTACTGTCCCGTTCTAACGGATTAATGCTGTTTTTCGAAATTACTTACATTCCGAGAATCCTGGGGGTTGGCATCCCATGGTTTCGGTACGTCGACAATATTTTGTGTATCTGGCCCGTGAATCGTGACCTGGATGACATCCTCCTTCAGTTAAATGATCAAGTCCCCTCCTTTAAGTTTACTTTAGAAATGGAACAAGACAACTCAATCCCGTTTTTGGATGTGCGTGTACATAGGGAAAGCCCAGGTTTTAAGTTTAGTATCTATCGGAAAAAAAAAAAAATTTGTCCTACGTACACTTTTCCTCTGGACATGACACCCCAATAAGAAGGCTATATTTTCTTCAATATTTCTCCGGGCTCTTAGGATCGCCAGTCCGGAATACATGGGTGCCGAATTGGAAAAAATCAACGGTATTGGAAGTGAACTGTGCTAACCCACCTGCATTTATTGAATCTTGTATCAACACGGCAAAACGAACCTTCTATTAGGTGAATAATAACACTCGCACTTTGTCAAAGAATATTTCAGTACTTCCATTTTTCCAATGCTTTTTAGGCATTGCTAATGTACTTAAACTTTTGAATATTAATGTAGTTTTTTCATATAACAAAATTGTGAAAAATATCAGTTAAAAATAGCGCTACCAATAACTCAGGCATTATCTATAAAATAGGTTGTAAACAATGTGATTCCTTTTACATTGGTCAGACGGGAAAGGATTTGCACACGTGTGTAAAACAGCGTCAATATTCCGTTAGAATGGGACAGTGGCCCAGTGCCCTTTTTGTCCATTTTTCAGAGTTATCCCACTCTACTAATTGGAATAATGCTTCAGTTTTGTTTCACTCTAGCAACATTGTTAATAGAAATATTCTTGAGTCTGCTATTATCCAACTTACAAATAACTTTAACATGAGCCAAGGTCATTTTCCACTTGATCCTGTTGTTTTGAATTCGTTCAGAACAGAACGGATTTAGACAAGAAGAGCAGAGTGCTAAAACTTTGGTAGTTTTCCCTTATAAATTTGTATGCTCCTCTTACAATTTTTATTTTTATATATTTTTTAAAAATTTGTTGTGACCTGTATATAATTCAGGCATTATCTATAAAACTGGTTGTCCACAATCCATTTGATCCTGTTGTTTTGAATTCGTTCAGAACGGATTTAGACAAGAAGGGCAAAGTGCTAACATTGGTAGTTTCTCCTTACACATTTGTATGTTCCTCCCACAATTTTTATTGCTTTGTTTATTATATATATATATATATATATATATATGTATATATTTTTCTGACCTATATATAGTCTCGAACTCTTTATTTACTTCAGTGTTCCTGAGGATGTCATTAGACGAAAACGCTTGAGCACCATTCTGCTTCTTTTCTTCGTGGTTTTTTCATATATATATATATATTATATATATATATATATATATATATATATATATTAATAACTTCTGTAGTGCCGTTGATTTTGACGTAGAATAATTAAATCAAATAATATCGTTTATATATACACTTTGAATAATAAAACACAACTACATCATTCTGTTCATTTAGTCGCAAAACGAGTTATTTAACATGGAATCAATTAAATTATTTAACATACACTTATTCAGCTCGGGAAATATATAGGAGATAAATATACAATAAAAAATAATAGTGGAAGAAATCTATATACACCAAAAAGTACACAGTTTAAGCGAGGAAAATATATATATATTCATAAATAATAATAGTACAGTAGAAATCTATATACACGTTTAATATATGTACGCGCATCTACACACTTGTATATAAGCATAAAAAATAATAATAATACAGGAGAAATCTACAGGGTGTCCCATAAGTCTGAAACCAGAGGGTAAAATAAGTAATTCATGTTTTTCTGTTTATGCAAGTGCCCATGATGTTTTTGAGTAAGGCAGAACGCATCCAGGTAATTCTGCTCGTAGGAAATCGGTTAGGTTAGGTTAGGCCTGGGACCACTTGAAGGGGTTGGTCTACGCGGAGAAAATTCAGTGTTGCACATTTGCGGGAGCGCATCATCGACGCATGTAACACCATCACTCTTGATACCATTCGCCGTGTGCTTGCTGACTGGATATCTCGTCTGCATTCGTGTATCAATAATAATGGTGGACACATTGAACACGTTTTGTGAATAAAAGCCGTTTTTATTGCCGTTCTTATCATTTTGCCCTATGGTTCCAGACTTATGGGACACCCTGTATATACATGTTTAATACATGTACGCGCAACCAAAAATACACATTTATATATAAACTTAAAAATAATAGGGCAAAGGAATTCCAATACATGGATAATATATATATATATATATATATATATATATATATACAGGGTCCGCAAAAAAAAGGAGCATGACAAAAATTGCTCTCACGCCCGCATTTTTTGCCGGACCCTTAAATGTTATATATCTAGCTAAAGATAAAAGAGCCCAGAGTTGTATAAAACAAATTTCATCAAAATCGGTCATAAAATAAAGATTTTATGGCCACAAACGTGTAATGACTAAAAAAAGTGAATTTCTGCGTAAAAATTTAGTTTTTCTCATTTTAAATTATTTTTTTCAGATGCTTAAATAATTTTAATCAATAAAAATGATAATCTGCCCTTTTCTAAAGAAGATAAAATATTAATAAAACATTATAGACTTGATAAAAATTATGGCGCAATAAAATTATTACAAGAGTTTCCGAATAAACCATGGTCGAAAGGAGGTTTGGACAAGCTGTTTAGAAAAATCGACGAAACTGAAAGTACTGAAAGCAAACAAGGAAGCGGGAGGCCAAGATCAGTTCGAACCGAAGAAAACATCAGAGATGTGGAACTCAGAATTTGTAGTCAAGAAGGCAGACCAGGGACTCACGTGACACCGTCCAGAATTGCTAATGAGTTGAGCATATCCGAAAGTAGCGTCAGAAACATTATTAAAAACGACCTTGAACTAAAACCTATAAACGGATACACGGGCAGAAATTAACTGAAATTAACGAACAGAAAAGAGTTGTTTGTTCTGACGCATGTTAAGAAATATCACTCCCGAAAAAGTAGACCTCGGCTTTTTTACTGGACGAAAAGAAGTTTGCGGTAGAACCACCGCGAAATTCCCAAAATGACAGAGTGTATTCAAGAGTTAATCGTAAAAATGAAATACCAGATGATAGACTTTATGCTACCCGTAATCATTTTTCTGCCAGCGTAATGGTATGGGTCGGTGTGTCTAAACTAGGCAAGACATCTGTTTTTTTTCGTAGAGCCAAACATCGAAGTAGACGCCCGCTATTACACTGAAACTTTGTTGGAACAAATGCTGCCCGAAATGAGACGATTGCGAATAATGGTTACTTCTTATTCCAACAGGATGGCGCTCGGGCGCATACCGCTAAGTCAACTATTGAATTTTTAGAAAATAATGTTCCTGAATTGCTTTACCCAAAAGATTGGCCCCCTAATAGTCCAGATTTGAATCCCGTAGACTACGGAATATGGGAAATGTTGGCTGAGAAAGTGTACAAGCATAAGATCCGAAATGTTGAACATTTGAAAGAAGTTATCGTACAAAAATGGGAAGAAATTACCCAAGATCAAGTAGATAAAGCTATAGATCAATTTAGGCCCCGATTACGAAGGGTTGTAGAGGTTTCTGGCAAACATATCGAACAATTTTTTTAGTCTTATAATTTCGTTTTCTTTGGAAACTGTAAAATTATATGACATGTTTTATATTTTCTTTAATTTTTGACGTATTGACATGAAATTTGGTATACGCGCTTTAGGTTCTACTGAGCTTAAATAAAATACTAAACTCGCATGTGATCGAGTCTACAGTTAAATTCTCATTGCTTTGTACTACACAATAAATAGGATTTAACATTATTCACCACTCAAAGTATGTGGATATCTATATTCAATATAAAGGGCTTAGAGATCGTTTAACACTATTTTTGTACACACTTTACAATTGCTTGGCAACTTATCACTCTCTTTAAACGGGTAGCATACATTCAAAAGCACGCACAAAGAGGGCATCGTTTGCCACATCATTATTAAATTCAAGTTTATAAACACTCATTTCCAAATGAGGGTTTATTCGTTCGAATCCATGCTTTTCAACCATGAACTCTTCTTCACAACGCATATCGACAATCGAAGTAATCTTCTAAATTGTGCCGACAACTGACCATTATATAAAGAAATAGTTCTTCAGGATGAACAGTAGAGGTGAGCTCAGCCCTGTACCGCTCAAGTCCTTTGTACCAAATTTCAAGATATTTCGAAGACCCCTATACCTTTTAAATACGCATCCAGTTCCAATCCATTCTCACCTTGTTCGGTCCTACACTCGATAAAGTCGTCGAGCAGAGCGGTGTGCGACACGAGAGTCGGCAACACGAGAGTCTAATATAGGCTTTAGCTTGCGGAAACCGACGACTTCAAACATTCTGTCGAGAATGAAACGGTTTCGGGTGGAGATAATGACGTTATTGTCGGCTGCATTCTTCCCCATCAACCGGATATCAATGCATGGCTGGTCGCGATTTGTACACAACGTACAAATAACAGCGTATGAGGGTGCATCACTAATCTGCTCTCTTTTTGTGCCCACACCTGCAAGTATTTTATAAAGGTCATCGCCCCACTTCTCAACCCACCGCCACGAAGATTCTGCTCATTTCCTCAACACTTAAATAAATAACGTTCCGTTTACCAGAGTTTGATTGTGTACAACTCGTTTCAAGTACATAAATAATAGCGCTGGTTTTACGCCTGAACACACGCACTGACTTCGTCACGGACACATCGTATACGGCATTGAAGATGCTGCTCAACGGAAGCTCCATCGTATATTGGTTTTCTATTGTGAGGAGCGCTCGTCCAGTCGGGTCAAGCTCTGAGGTGGCTATGAGCAGCCAGTGCGCGGTTTGGCTCAGCGGGAGGTATGGGGGAATGAGTCACACGGCGCGTCATACCAAGCATTAGAGATTCGTGCACGGGGTTGTTCCAACATGAAAGAATTATATGAATATTTGTAAACCATTATACCTGGCATTCGTTTAGAGAATTTTTCCGATACATGACGTAATAACGGCTTTAATGTTTTATCAGAATGCGCACCATACATCTCCATTCATTTTCTCCACCCATTTTATTAATAATCCGGCGCTCTATTTGAGAGAAATGTGTCCATATCTATCCTTTTTGTTTAACAAGCGACACTCATCCATAAACTCTATTAAAAACTCGCACAAGCTTTAGCCACAACCTCACTGCGAACCTCATCATGATATATATGAACGGAATGCTAAAAATATTTTAGGTTATCCATAATCACAAGATTTATATCCTCAGACGCAGGGTGTGATGTAGCATGACATAATACCGCTTGTCACACCAATCGTCAACAAGGTTCACCACCCACACCCGTAGTTTCTCTTCTACACGTGATGCTTCTTCCACATAGCGGTGTATGTGCGCCTTTACGCAGTTTAGTCCTATGACGTAAATCACTAAATCGTTTGAGCCACGAAAGCCCGCAATGCTCTCGCCAGAATATACGTACAGTATTTGGACCTCCTGCTCATCACGCTTCGCGCGGTTCATTATGGCCTTAAAAGCCTCAAAGGGTTCACCACATCTGTAGACTTTATCGAGTACCACTTCATGAATGTCAAGCACGCAATATCAAAAGTCGCCATCACTATTTTCCGTCTACGTGAGAATTCTTCAATAGGTTAAATACACATCTGAGGTACAGGGCTGGTTGAGGTCAACTGAGCACGCACGCAGGGCAGAGATATGACCAGCTACTAGCAGGAGTCAGGTGACCCCTTTGATTGGGTTGCGCCACTCAGTGGGCGGTGCTTAAATTTTTCTTGTACACACAAACACACACAAACATGATTTATTTTAAATAGAAAAATAAATAAACGTATCGTCAACAAGTAAATAGTCTCTAATTCATGGGATATATTCAAATACACGTAATAAATAAATAAACATATCGTCAACAAATAAATATACGCTAACATGACAGCAATATTCACGCTTCGCGGTATCCAAAGGGAACAGTATCGTAGGTGCCAGGCACCTGGTAGCGTCTCCTATATGTGCTACGACACACTTTCGTCCCCCTAAATTCCTTCACGCCCCCAAGTTTCTGTGCCCGAAAATTGTGAGTCCCTACAGTCAGTTGGGGTGGTTGGTCACCCTCATCTCCTAAGCTCACTAGCTCCTTCAGCGAATCAAAGTTAACGATCCGCCGGTTCGCCTGGTTTAGCGTGATGCCTTTCGCCTTCAAGATATATTTCATTTCCTCTCCCACCCTCACCCGTACCCCGTACTTTTTGGGCCTGTTGAGACAAAAGAATCAGCGTAGACACTATCTCCATACTCATTATGGAAAACTGTACACGCTTACAACATGGTATCGTATGTGGTACCTTTACTTAATTAAATATAAATTATTAAGTAACTGAATTAAATATCTATACAAAATTGCCTCGGGATTGGCGACATAGCCTATTGGGGATGAAAATAATTACCATACATACATAGAACTCATATGTAGGCATCGGGCCTGCTTGACAACAAGAAAACCAAATTTATTATTTCGTGTTCAAAATTTTCCACTGCCGACTCATAAAAATTACATTGAGAGAAGAGTCAACGAACTTTGAAGAATCAGTAGATTCCTAACGATATATTACATTATAGCGGCTCGCTCGGAGCTGCTTGTGTTACAGCGATGCTTTAAGCAAGGAAGATGTACTTTATCTTCCTATAAGTTCTGAGTGAAATCCTCTTAATATAAAACCTAATAACTATAAAAAAGATAGGCCTATTCCTTCAGGTATTTAAATAGTGGCTGCCAATATTAGTTACATAAAATCAACTCATTGTGTAACTCCATCGTACCGCGGCCCTACATCGAAACAGCAGCGAGGCCCAACGAAATAATAAGGTAAGGCAATTCCTTTCTTTACCATTAGGCAGCGGAAATAGCGAAGGCAAATAAACATAAAGAGGTCCTTTGAAGACCTACACATACAAAGCTCTCTAATGAAAAAACCTAGGGCTTTTGTCGTTAACTCTCCAATGTAATCTGCTGGAAATTTCCAACGGATGAGGGTATCAGGAAATCAACCCATAGCCCTATATAGTTTTTCACATGGTGGCCCGTGTAACTGGGGAACCGATCCCTTTACCTTTACACTAACACAAACTTTACCTTTACACTAACCGAAAACAAAGCCTTGTTCATTTAACAGGCTTAACTTATTTTAGTTTCTATAAAAATAGGCCAATTTCAACCTAAGCCTATTTAGTAGGCACACTTTACCTTATCTAATAGGCCTAATATAGTTATACACTAAAGGCCTACTTCAAACACTACAATTTGCAATTTAAATGTACAAGTAGCGTACCTCATAAAGTAGGCCCTACTCTTTACGCTCAAGGCCTATCCTAACTAAAAACACTAAATTTATAATTCAACCTGTGGTGTAGGTTATAATATTTATTTCAGCAATTTAACTTGCTCATAAGACTCATTAACATCGCAAAATTGCAAAATTAAACTCAGAAGTGTAACATCACAAAATTCAAATCAGAACTTTAACATAACAAAAATTCAACTCAGAACTGTAACATCAAAAAAATTCAACTCAGAACTGTAATATCAAAAAAAATTCAACTCAGAACTGTGACATCAAAAAATTCAACTCAGAACTGTAACATCAAAAAATTAAAATTAAACCTACACCCACCTAACGGCTATTCTTAACCCTATTCTAAGTCCTATTTGACATATGGGCGCGACCTATTCTAAGTCCTATTTGACATATAGGCGCAACCTATTCTAAGTCCTATTTGACATATAGGCGCAACCCATTCTAAGTCCTATTTGACATATAGGTGCAACCTATTCTAAGTCCTATTTCACATATAGGCATAAAACAGTAAAGGCTTGATATAAGGGTCTCAAATGCAACATTTGAGGTTCTTTACTCAGCAAATTGGTTAACCTAACACAAAACTCAAAAATAAAACCCTACAACAAAATATACATTTACACACATACATACAGTATATAAATATATACATACAACTCTAATCATCCAATTCTTCTTTTAAAGAAGAATCACTCAACATATTTCATCAACAGACGCATACATTCCTTGCAAACAGATTGGATTCCTTCAAAACCCCAAACCTCCTTCCAGACCCACCTGTAGGACACATAACATTTACTCAATCATAACTATGGGTATTGACTTCACTGGAGTGGTGAATCCAAGTTTTGAAGACCAACTGGATTCAGAGGAATGCAAAATATATATATATATACACACACACTGTACTCTTTCCATGTGTCACAAACACAGCAACCTGTCTGAACATAACCAAGGATCGGATAGTAAAAGCTTTTATTGCTGCGCTCTGATTCTGTGCACATAATTTTGTGCCAAAAATTATATGGTTAGACAGTGGCACATACAAACAAACTACTCTAAAGGGTTTTATGACCTACTTTGGCCATAGCCCAAACTACTCTACTCTAAAGGGTTTTATGACTACTTTGGCCATAGCCCAAACTACTCTACTCTAATGGGCTTTATGACCTACTTTGGCCATAGCCCAAACTACTCTACTCTAAAGGGTTTTATGGCCTACTTTGGCCATAACCCAAACTACTCTACTGTAAAGGGTTTTATGGCTACCTTGGCCATAGCCCAAACTATTAAACAAGGGGTTGATGGCCTACCTTGGTCACAGCCCAACTTATTTAACAAGGGGCTGATGGCCTACCTTGGTCATAGCCCAAACTATTCAACAAGGGGCTGATGGCCTACCTTGGCCATAGCCAAAATTATTCAACAAGGGGTTGATGGCCTACTTTGGCCATAGCACAACCTATTCAACAAGGGGCTGCTGGCCTACCTTGTCCATAGCCCAGCCTATTCAACAAGGGCCTGATGGCCTCCCTTGGCCTTAGCCCAACCTATTCAACAAGGGGCTGATGGCCTCCCTTGGCCATAGCAAAGACTATTCAACAAGGCCCTTATGGCCTATCTTGACCATAGGGCAAACTATTACAAGGGTCTTATGTCCTCCTTTGGCCATGGGCCAACAACAAGGGTCTTATGGCCTCCTTTGGCCATGGGCCAAACAACAACGGTCTTATGGCCTCCCTTGGCCAGAGACCAAACAACACAAAAACACTACAGGATTCAAAGCCCCAAGCCCTCCAGATCTACCTGTGAAGGAGTAACATTTACTCTACTAAAACTACGGGTACTGACTAGTCTGAAGTGGTAGGAGGTTTGGATACGGTACAAACTCTTTTAACCAAACAACACAACATGGAAGTACATTACATTTCAATTAACTCACCAACGTAGAAGTCACTTTAAAACATAAATCGATAACAAAACAAAACATGCAAAACTCCAAAACGACATTAGTAAACCATCATTTGAAAACTGGTAACTTATAAAATTTAGACAAATAATGAGCAAAGTTAAAAAGCTTAATAACTTTAATTCCATAAATTTCCTATACCTAAAGGGAGTCAAACTGATTGACATAACTTTAAACTTGAGAAGTTAGCCTCTTGAACTTTTAAATATAAATAGGTCTTGAGTAACCTCTTTCTTCCTAAATTCCTACTTCATTCTTTTTAATCCATTTCACATGGTTTAAAATACACAGTTTGTCAAAAAATGTAATCTATAACATACAAATTTTTCTCCGGCCCCCCCCCCCAGTATATGGAAAAACTATACACGCTTACAACATGGTATCGTATGTGGTACCTTTAAATTATTAATTAAATTAAATTATTAATTATTAATTAATTGAATTAAATATCTATACAAAATTGCCTCGGGATTGGCGACATAGCCTATTGGGGATGAAAATAATTGTCATACATACATAGAACTCATATGTAGGCATCGGGCCTGCTTGACAACAAGAAAACCAAATTTATTATTTCATGTTCAAAATTTTCCACTGCCGACTTATGAAAATTACATCGAGAGAAGAGTCAACGAACTTTGAAGAATCAGCAGATTCCTAACGATATATTATATTATAGCGGCTCGCTCGGAGCTGCTTGTGTTACAGCGATGCTTTAAGCAAGGAAGATGTACTTTATCTTCCTATAAGTTCTGAGTGAAATCCTCTTAATATAAAACCTAATAACTATAAAAAAGATAGGCCTATTCCTTCAGGTATTTAAATAGTGACTGCCTATATTAGTTACATGAAATCAACTCATTGTGTAACTCCATCGTACCGCGGCCCTACATCGAAACAGCAGCGAGGCCCAACGAAATAATAAGGTAAGGCAATTCCTTTCTTTACCATTAGGCAGCGGAAATACCGAAGGCAAATAAACGTAAAGAGGTCCTTTGAAGACCTACACATACAAAACTCTCTAATGAAAGAACGTAGGGCTTTTGTTGTTAACTCTCCAATGTAATCTGCTGGAAATTTCCAACGGATGAGGGTATCAGGAAATCATCCCATAGCCCTATATAGTTTTTTCACACTCATCCTTGATCTCATCAGTCAACTCTGCGAGGAATTCCCCAATAGGTGGCATGTATTCATCTTCCCTCGCCGTGAATATCACACTATCTTTGTCTGCGTACAGAACCCTCCGCCCAAGAGAATGCAGTACACTCCAAAGTTTGATGTAAGCGTATGCTATTGTGAAACTGGCTACAGGTATGTTTGTAACACGTGATGTATCTGTAGCCAATTCGGTTCTATTGTACTTTATTATGTACGTATTACTCACATTCACGAACTCCATGACTTCTTTATCGGGAGCGTTGGCGTAATCCCACACCTCGGTATAACTTTTTGCTAGATGGACGTTCCCCTTGTCTGTATTCTGAGCAAATTTCCCCCAAAGACTATTTAGGCACAACTTTGCACTGAAGCGCTTGCCTAGGTTCTTTACAATATGGGCTCGTTCAAGTTGTATCCCTTCACGATCACAGTAGCGCTGAATATACGCCGATATTTCATTTTCGGTCTCCGCTCCTCGCGGGTACTCTGATGCTTCTACCTTATCCTACAAAAAAGTGTTTAAAATGGTGTGAGAAGGTTGGGGAGCTTCTGAAACCTCTACATCTCATATATCTTCAGTATTCTGTAACCGTGGCGAACGGCTAGGGATAGCTCAGGACTTGTACATACGCCTCTGATCTTCCGCTGGATGGATGTGTGATCACAGGCCCCATTGTTCTCCTTTGCGCACTTCACGCAAAGGGGAAACATGAGCTTGTCGTCTATAACGACGTGTAAGATCGGTATCCATAAGTAGCGAAGGGGTAGCACATCTACGAAAGAAAGACCGAAATAGTTCTCGTTCAAATCAGCTGAGAACTCTTCGATGGTAGGCAGTGAGGGTCCGACCAGCTTTTCAGGTGTTTCTGTCGGGTACGGATAGTTCTTCATCACGTATGAGTATAAAGAACAGAAGTCGTAGTAATGGAGTTAAACACCCTCCTAGGTGGAAACTATAATTTGAAGGGGTTTTACGTCCACCGAACAAGCTATCGCCGCATTTGAAAGGATCCAACATCATTGAACGTTTGATGGTGTTTACTTCTTCGCGGTACTGCCAATCTGTTTCCATCCGTGCATCATATTCGTGCTCCCACAAGACCTTGTTAGTGAACTGGGAGCTTATAAGCTGATCGCGGGTCCGAGTCCGTGCAAGACTGTCGGCAGGAGATCTACCATGAATATCTCTTACGATTCCACACTAAGGACGTGGGCATCCATGCCACCAGCAACCGTTAAAGGAGTACTCAGTCTTCTCACCAGTGGTACGGTCTTCGCTTAGACCATCAACCCAAAAAGCATGACCATTGACCTTAAAGGCCACTTCTCCCGTGTTGCGGGCATGTTTTATGTATACACCGGTCTGTAGCTGTAGATGTTTGAGCCAGTAAATAACCTTATACCCATAACTGTGTGGGTTGTTTCTGTGAATGACGGCTCGTGTCTTTCGGCATGAAGTTTTTCTTGAACACCGTAAAGCAAAATGGGGCGATCGTGGTTGCGCTTGTAGCGGGTCGCAGTTGAACCGGTCTATGTACATCATTCTGAAGGCCTGGAAACATACTCTCAGCACGCGTACATCATTTACGCAATAACCCTCACATTCATCCGTTATATTGTAAGGAATATCTTTATTAAAACTGATGTAGTAGCGGTCAAAATCTTCACGCCCACTATCACTCATGTTGGCATAGTTGAAGTAATGTTTGGGGGGTGGTAGGCCTACGTAACTTAAAGTGTCGCTAGTGAGGAAAGTGTAAGAGAAATACCTTTTGAAACTTCGGCGGCTACGCTCATCACATTGGGTAGCTTGGCTAATTTATAAGGTGTAAATAATTAAGTGTCTTTAAACTGAACATTACCTCTTGTATGTATCTGTAAACGTTTTTTCCTCTTTTCAAGAGATCGCCTGTAAATATTTCTGATGATTCGTGTTCAAGCAGTTCCTTATAAAGAAATTGTGTGTCAAATTTTGCGCCGATATGGACAAGAATATACACAGTCATTTTTTTTAACTTGTCCGCTAACTTGACAATATAGGACACAAAGAGTCTCACGGGGTTGTCGTGTGCGATCGTTTTAGAAACCTTTGTTCGTTTACCACATTTGCGACACTCATCACACTCGACTTCCATGCATTCGACGCAGATAGTCTGACTTTCGAGTAGATGTGGGATAACCTCTTTGGTTTCAGCATCCGTATATGTTTCTATGTCGTAGTATATAGTCTATTTTTAGGCTTAGCATCTTTCATATAACATACATGCTTTATACCATCTGCCTTATATTTCTCGTGGTATGTAGAACAGTGAATTTCATCACATTTATGCATGAATTTCCCCCAATTATCCATCATACGAAACATACCACATTCACAGATCCTCATTTTCCTGCGAATGTCAATTGACTTATGGAGCTCAAAGCAGTTATTTTTGAAAAATGTGCGTCTACACACATTGCAGTCCCTCTTCTCAACTTCAACTACACGACTTTCACATTTGGAGCTTTTACACTGCTCGCATACCATGTGGCAATCCTTACATTGTTTCACTATATCATCAGGAAACTCGAGACATCCCTTACACAAATCATGATGCCTTCCATATTTTCGACTTTTATCATAACTTGCGTAAAGGTCCCTTATATTGCGGATGAGAAGATACGTCGTTCCTGACAACCTTAAAATAAGTAGGGGTCTTGTACGGTCTCTCACACTGCTTTTGAAAACATACACAGTCCTACGACGATCATCCATTCCAAATACAACTACAGGGTGGGCCGTAAGTTTCCATACATAGGAAAAATTAAACGTTTGTTTTTATGTTTCAGATACCCTAAGAATATGCGTTTGACGTAAGATCTTGTTTACTGATGAAGCAAATTTTTACGTCAATGGAGAGGTTAATCGGCAAAACATACGTTATTGGAGTAATGCTAACCCTAACTGGCTGAGTCCGACGAAGATGCAAGGTGCCGGTAAAGTGATGGTGTGGGCCGGGATATGGGGTGACAGAATTATTGGACCAATTTTTGTCAGTGGAAATCTTAATGCCGAAAGGTATCTTAACATGTTGCAAGAAGAGATTTTCCCATCCCTGCTAAACGAGGAAGGTAACTTCCCAGTTTACTTCCAGCAAGATGGAGCTCCACCTCATTATGGTCTTCACGTGCGTCGGTATTTGGATCAGCAGTTTCCGGATGCTTGGATTGGTCGGCGTGGTCCTGTGGAGTGGCCTCCCAGATCCCCAGATCTCACCCCCCTTGATTTCTATCTTTGGGGGCACTTGAAGGCCATGGTGTATCAGGAAAAGATACGAGACATAAATCATCTAAAGGAACGTATCACCAACGCCATTACAAGCATAACGTCAACTGTGCTAATGCGTGTTCATCAACAGTGGGGAACACGTATTGAAATGTGTTTTCAAAACAATGGCAACCATGTAGAGCATATTATATAAATAAAAATGGTTGTCCATAAAAAAATGTTTATTTTTCCTATGTATGGAAACTTACGGCCCACCCTGTATATGAACATTCATGTCCTGCTCTACCCTTCTCAACTCTTCAGGACCCATATTGTATCACAGTCAAAGTTGATCTTACAATTTGCAGCTACTGTAGTTTACGAGCACGCTGCCGTCGGGAACCAAATTTTTATGGCCCATGCATTTAGCACAGTAAACATATGAGCTAAGACTACTGCTATGAAGCCGCAACCACGCTCGGAGTTTATATGCTGCCTGTAAATAGCATGAGAATTGAAGTTAAGAGTATAAGGTGTGGCCGTATGTCCTGCAACACGGAACACGTGGTCAATATCTATCGTGAAGTTGTCCATGTTGAAGGCGATGCTACTTTGAGAGGCCTGCATTATACGGCCCATAATATAGTCTATATCTAGAGCGGCCAAGCGCCTGGAGGTTATTACTACCCAAAAATCATTTACATCCTAGTCATCTGACCCAAAGTCGAAGGACAGCTGCGTCCTGACTTCACGTCCGTCGCTGTTCTGAAAGGCATACTCCACAATACGTTCAACTACGCGCCGTAGTCCGTGTTCAACACCGTTGCTATACATGGTTCGCAGGTCTACCTTGACTACGTACCGGCTCCTAGTCAGGGCTGTGGTAGGGGTGGCGGTGAGCACCAGCTGAATATTATGCTACTCTCTACAGAGTGAGATGCTGCTGTGTGGAGGGTACGACCGAAATTTAACAGGAATAAGGTGGCACAGTTTTATTTGTAGAAGGAACTAATGTGGGGATTGTGTCGTAAGACGTAGAGGGCTGGGGCTCTATTACTTGGAATCTAACAACCGGTGCACTCCTAGCACGCTTTATACCTGATGTGGAAGGCGAATCATCAACTTCATCATACCCCCGCTTTCTCCTCGAATTGTCGCGTGCGGGTGCTAAAGGTGTCGCTGGTGGGGGTTCGCTAGCGGGGATGGAGTTTATAGCCCAAACTACACTGTCATCGGTATCGTCTACAATATCGATGATGGCAACATGTTGCTGGCACACTACCTCATCCTCATCGTCATTCACGGTTCTGAGGAAGAAGAAGAAAGAGAAGACTGTAGAATATAAGGAGCATCAATTGTTCCACAAAGGTGTATATGACGTAAATTCGTTAAAGGGAAATGAGCATACGGTTATTGTAATTGACGAACTCATGTTTGAAATAGATAAAACGTTTGCCGAGACATTTACAGTGTTCTCCCACCATCTTAACATAAGCGTATTCTTCATCAATCAGAATCTATTTTTCAAAAATAGATACATGCGCGATGTGTCTCGAAATACACAACATCTAGTCTTATTCGTACAACGTAGAGATGTGTCACAAATTGGGGTATAAGCCAATCAAATGTTCCCGAATCAGTGTAAGGAGTTTTTGAAAGTTTGTAAAGAAGCTACAAACCAACGATACAGATATTTGCTTCGTGACCTTCATCCGCGAAACACGTTTAGGGTGCTCCTAAGAAAGAATATATTCCCAAACGAGGCTGAAACGGTGTATATACCAGAATGACAAAAAAGTTAAAGAAATACCGTGAATTAATAAAAATCTATCATCGACTGCCACGGGCACTGCAGCAGCTGTTTGTTAAAAATTTTGACTCCGACTTTTTAAAATGCATCTGTGAAATTTGTCTTAACGTTATAAAATGTAATATACCAATGAAACCCCCTCAGAAGGTATAATACGCGCACTTGTTCGTAAAAGTCAAACTGTGGGAAAGAAAAAACGAATTATTGTACAAAGAGGGGGTTCATTCCTGCCCATCTTATTTTCAGTTTTGGGGCCTTTACTGACTATTTTATTATAATGAAGATAGTAGTCGTGATTCCACACGAGGTGTATGCTTCATTACAAAGCTCAAAGAGTCCAGATACGGTTCTCGAACTCCGTGAAAGCAGGATTAAAAGAATGGAAAGCGAATTGTTAGACCTATTAAAAACAGTGAAACGTCTCCTGATGAGAAAAGAATCTTATACCAAGACACTGCAGAAATTTCTTCATGAGTACGAAAATTATAAGAATCCGACAGAGGTCCCCGTAGTTATTAGGCACAGTGCAGACGACGTTGAGCATGGAGGCATAGGACCTTGGATCGAGGCTAGAGACGAGCAGTCAAAGAACAACGGAGCGACCCCACAACATATCGAGCATGTATTAAAAAGCAGTCTCCCACATACATTGAGGAATAAAGGTTTAAGTCTTTATAATGTATTGAGTGAGAATCCCTTTATATAGTGGACCGATACAGGTGGGGTTGTTGTTGTTGAAGGAACAAAGGTACAGGGTTCGAACATAGTTGATATCATCCATGACTTCGTGAGAAAGTGGGATTGGACATCACCAGCAGGATGGAAACACATAAAAGCAAGACTACAGCAAATAAATGTCCCAAAACACTGATAGGTAATCTGAACAGGTTAAAAGACTTGGGACAAGCCTCGCATGTACGACAGCTGAACACGCCTTCGCCCACAGTGGTAACATCTCTGAAAAGGAGAAAGAAGAGACCAAACAACAACGGCCAGCCCTCCCTGCGCACCCCTAAAATACGCAAATGGCTAACATATTAAGAAAACTTTATTATGACATTTCTAGCCCAGCCTACTACGGCGGCGTTAATTGACTGTACAGAGGCGTTTATAATGAGGGAGTAGGGCAAAAAGATGTTGAGAGGTTTCTGCAGACGCAGGATGCTTTTACACTTGCTATTTATACATCTAGAGATGTATTCTCTAGATTTTTGTGGCTAATTCCCCTTTAAAATAAATCGCCTTAAACAGTTGCTAAAGCCAACAAAACGCTGATGTTGAAAGAGAACAGGATTCCTGGCTATTTTTGCACGGACATGGGGAAAGAATTTATAGGCTGAGCTTTTCACATGTTGAAAGAGCTTAATATCAACTATTACACAAACAATTCTATACATAACGCCTCTTTAGCTGAAAGAGTTCAACGTGCCATAAAGGAACGTATGAATCGCTGTTTCACACATAAAAACATATGCAGATATATAGACATTCTGGACTCGCTGGCCTCATCCTACAGCCGTACACACCACCAAGCGATTGGAACAACACCTAACGAAATTTTAGAAAAAGGTACGCATACAGAAGGTGAGGTGAGAAAAGATAATTGTAGAGTGCTACCACGCTCTAGGCGTTTCAAAATCAATGATTACGTAAGGTTCTCGCGTTCGGGTAATAAATTCCCGAAGAGATTTGAAAAAGGTTGGACACGTAAAATTTTTAAATTTAGGGCTATGAGACCTAAAGACGATATAATGCTGTATTACGTTGAAGATTTGAAGGGGGAAGAAATGGCAGGTTTTTTTTGGCGAGGAGGTGCAGAAAGTGATATTTAATTTACGAAAAAAGTGTTTAAAATTGAAAATATTTTAGGCAGCAAAGGTTCGGGAAAGAGAAAAATGTACCTGGTGAAATGGCTACGGTACCCAGAAAGCTTCAACACCTACTGTATATAAAAGCTGATGCAATAATGAAGCTTAATTCGTATGCAACATGGCGCCTAACCACTTCTACGTCACACTCCCATTCTCTTATTTTCTCTCTGTACATCCTAACAACACCCTGACCAACGTTGTAACAGAACTCCATGGGCCCAGTGAATTGGGCCGTGAATCATATGAGGTAGGAATATGCAAATTACATTTGGCTACAAAATTTTTAAGTATTCATAATAAAGAATCCGTTTTTACGGTTCTTAGAAACCGTGATGAGTGGAAAAAACCGGGGTAACTCGGAACGAGAGCATGCGCGCCGCCCGGAGTGGGGAGGCACAATACTACACTACAGTAGTAACACTAGGAGCGGGTCATTATGGCGTAGCTGAAGGTGTTATGAGAGAATTACATGGTAGTTTGAAAAGATCAAATCTTACGTCTGAGTTAGTATACGAAATCTTAAACAAAGATACCCCGGCACATACTTTGACTCTAACATCAAATGCTAACAGAAATATTAAACACAAAGGACTGTTGAAAATTATAACCGAGGGTAGATATGGGGCAGCCTTCCAAAGAGATACTTTTCACGAATCACATGACTTGTGCAGCTTAATGTATCAGCTGAAATTGGAGAAATTGAACGATGGCTACCCTCCCCTGGACATGTGCTATATTTCTATCAATATCTTGGAACATCAGTTTGTTGTGGATACCCATGCGCGCCTGCTGCGCATCGTCCGCATTCCTAATCATTATGGTGTGTCACTTTTCGACTTTTTTTTAAAAGTTACGGTGCTTACCTCTTATATTGTGACAAATTGACCAAAAAACCATGAATAAACCAAAAAAAGACAATCTGGTAATATCTAGGGTCACCGCCCCCCATTTGAAAAATAAGCCCCCTATTCACACAACAAATGGTGATTTTTGGAGATATTTTTGGTCATAGTTTCCTCATTAATCATCGTATTTCAAAAACTTTGCTACCAAAATGAAGAGAATAATAATGCGCTTCAATCTGAATAGTTTTTATTAACCTTTGAGTTAAATTTATTACATTTTTTATATCTCTCTGGTTATTTTGATGTATTTTCTAAGAGAAAAATGCTGCTGTTTTATATCTTTGGAAGATCTGAACTGCAATAAAATATTATCTTATATACTTTGGATGTCACCGCCATCCATAGAGCATCATCCCAATGCAGCTCTGCGGCGATGGGCTTTGAAAATATAAATAAAAAAAGCAAATGGGCTTAAATGAGCAACACTCTTTTGGTTTAGAGATTCAAAGTGGGAACAACTTTGCACATGTTTAGTAGATTAAAATTAGTAAATTTTGCAAAAAAAAATGACCACTGTAGACTTAAATTTTTATTAATCTAAAAAAATATGCAGTCCCATCGTTTTTTTTTATTTTTTATTATGAAATACAAACACAAAACAATTTTAATCAAATAGAAACAAAGTGCTATTCTTGAAATTATAATGAAAACTTGTAAATGAAATGAAATTATAAATGGAAAGAAATTACAAATTCAAGAGACCTTGTTTGGGTTGGGAAACTTTGGGAAAACACGCCTGTTTTCCTCTACAACTTGAGACAATGCCTGAAATTCACCTTCAGACCTACATCAGCCATGAAAATCCTCCAAAAGTTTGATACCCCTTTCTGCAGTGTCATTAACAACCTTAGTTGAAGAGAGTATTCTCTTCATCCGTTGAAAATCATTGTTGCTGTCCCACGTTACAGCTGGAGTCCTTATCCAATCTCCCGTTGAACCAAGGACTTTGAATACAAACCATAAGTTTGGACCAACTAATTGCTGAATTTTAATTCGTTCTTTTAGGATGGGAAGTATCGGCTTACCCGGTTTGAATTCTGGTGGTTGATTGAAAGAGGAAAGATTTTTGGCCACCTTGTCCTTTTCACTATGAGGTAAATCTCCAAAGAGAGAAAGGGTTATAAGTTCTTCAGATAGGTACCAGTAATGACCTTTTAGAGTGTTGAGGGCAGCTTCCGCTACTTCCATGTCAATCTTTTTGTACTGAACTAATTCGTTGTATAGGAGGAGGTCATTTTCAGGAGCCTCAAGTGGGTTGGTGACTGATAGCCAGTACTTGGAGTAGATCAGCGATGTAAACAAGCATACTCTTTCCAGCTTTTTTATTGTAACATTATCATATCCAGCTTTGTCTGAAAATGCTAACATCTTATTCGTATACAATATGACAGCCATCCATCTGCCGTGATGGAGAGCTCTGGCTTGATCCAGTGTATTCCTCTGGCAGGAATTTCTCCTAAAACGAGCATACTTGTTTGAGCTACCTTTTTGTAATCATCCCTGGGAAGGCTCTGGTTATCTTTGAGCAAATCTGTCATAAAATCTATGACACATTTTTTCAGGTCCTTGAGATGTCTGTCATTGATAGATAGTTATTTGAAGGGTTGCTTAGTATCTAGCTTCTCCCATATAACATCTCTGAAGGTCTTGTAAGATTCGTTTTCGGGTGAAGTAGATTTTCCAAATATCTTTAGATACACTGCTGACGAAACTCGTTCTGCCATATGGTGGCGACAAGCGAGCCATAATAATTTTTTTCCAAAGAGGTCTTCCAGTACTTTACAAGCCCCTTTTATCCAGCTAGTATTGGATGAAGTAGTATCGAATGCCATTCCGTAAACCTTATCCTGTAATTTCCATTCTTTGATTGTGCTAAAAACAGTACAAGCTTGTGTCGATCCATGATTAGTAAGGAAACTATGACCAAAAATATCTCCAAAAATCACCATTTTTTGTGTGAATCGGAGGCTTATTTTTCAAATGGGGGCGGAGACCCTAAATATTACCGGATTGTCTTTTTTTTTGGTTTATTCATGGTTTTTGGTGAATTTGTCACAATATAAGAGGTAAGCACCATAACTTTAAAAAAAAAGTCCAAAAGTGACACACCCTACCAATCATAGAGGAAGGAGCTTAAGCATCACATACGACAAGCCTCATTATGTCAATGTAGCAACTAACCTACTAACCAGTATCTCAATATATATAAGAACGACTGAGGGGAAAAGTTTTCCATTCGGTGACGGGAGCTTAACAGTGAAGCTTCACTTTCGTCGCACTGAGATAGAATGACTGAAGGCCTTTCACAGTCTATCGAGGGGTGAGATACCAGGACGGGAGTGGGATTGGATCCATTTTTTCAACCATACTGCTTACGGCTGTCCCCTTACTGAAGAGTGGTCCAGATATCTCGGCAGGAAAGCGTTACAATCATCAGGTCTTAACACTTTAGAAGACATAATGGCTGGGGCTTAGCCTAAAGAAGCTCTAAAAAAAGCACTTAAAACGTACACGGGACGAAATCATCAAAGATGCAAAGAGAAAAATGCGTGGTGGCGGGAAGAAGAAGAGTCTTGTACGGACTGACCATATGGACTGTATGGTTGACCACTTTTTTAACCGCTATAAGCTAAGGACGTTGTTCACATGACTCATAGACTGTTTACTACTTGTCGAGAGAGGTGTCACTATTTCTGGCTCGCCATGGCTCGTTTCATCCATGCGTGTACTTCACAATGTTGTAAATCGGAGCTGACCCTCTTTGACATGCCACCAAGATGAAAGTAGTATAAAGGCCAAATTAAAAATTCTAAAAAGACATATGAATGCTTCGGTCGCCTACACACATATTTCACATTCCAGGAGAAGCTGCTTGTGAATGTGGTCGATATGAAAATAAAGCTCACTCGTACGAACCCTGAGATTTGTTTAAATCTGGGGGCTGATCAAGAAGAGAGCTCGAAGCCTGTGGTTATTCATATTATGGAGACATTTCTGCGTGCATCGAGTGAAGTTAAGCTCTGCTAAACAAATAGAAATTGAAAAAAATTTACTACACACCACAGTAATGAAGTCCAACTCAAACTATATACGGTGCCCTTAGGCCAAACATCGAAGCAGATAAAAAATGTTGCTCTGGAGCTCGCGTTTAATTTCGAAAATTTCGGCCTTCAAAATATAAACCTGTATATCAATGGAGTCGTCTTAGGTGGGACATTGGAATCGAATTATTCTGCAGATGATGAGTTCCGCTTTGCTCGAGAGTTTATAGTAATCTTGTACATATTGCCGGGACTTGTAACGAATTAGGAATCGGCGTTACACAGAAGGAATTCGTTGAGAGGTTGAACCTTTACCCCTTTGACCTCTCCCCACGAATTATTTGCGATATAAATCCGCACATAAGTCCACAGCAGAGTGGGGACATCTCAGTCAGATTGGCATTCGCCAAGACGCTAGACGCGGCTATTAGTGTACTGGTTTACATCGTATCGCAAGCCCTAATAGAAATTGTTAGGTTTAGAGTTGTAGTCACAGACTTTTAAAAATGGACACAAATACACTCCAGAGAGGAATGAATAGTGACCGATTCACAAGCTCAAAATTTATTGGCGTGTTTGCGAGGAATGAAACACTGAAACATCCAACTACAAGACACTGCGGCGCACTTATTCTAAATACGAATGTTAGTGGCGGAGAAGGGATTCATTGGATAGCCGTTTATTTTAAAAATAGGGAACGAATGTACTATTTTAATTCACTGAGTGGACATCCTTGGAATGATGCTATTATTGTAAAATTTCTCAATCAATTGCAAATTTCTCAAATAGTCTGGAATCCTTACCGATTCCAGAGCTACAACAGCAACGTATGTGGCATATACAGTTTGCGCCTTCTCATGCATATGGCCCGCGGGAATGAATTTACAAATTTTAAAAAATTATTCGATTTGTGTGACACCGAACGGAATGATGAACTGGTATGCACCCACATAAAAAACCGGTTCCCGTTTGTATGCGTATATATATATATATATATATATATATATATATATATATATATTTGGAACTTTATCAATTAATTATTATAAAATATGCAGAGTATAGCTTAAAGAACTGTATCGTGTAAAATTATAAAATGTACCCCAGTAATATTAGTTTGCGTAACATTTAAGGACGAGGCTTATGTTCTGTACCTTATTTAAAATGTAATGGATGCTAATTCTGTAACTAATGTAAGTTGGATATATATATAATGTATAAAAAATGAGATAAATTTCACTCCTATAATGTGTGAGGAACATTGAAAGCCATACAATGTAAAAATTTGTTGTATACAGTGAACGCAGTGAACGCTAATATTTATTAATTTCTAAAACATTCCTCATAGTTTTATCATTTAATAAAATGTTGAAAATACAAAGCTTATTCTTACCCGACACAAACACAAGAAAAAAGAAAAACTTGCATCACTTCACCGACGACCCGGCATTCGTAGGACCGAGTGTGCAGTAAAACTTCTATCTCCATGTTCAAATCTCCTTCGACGATTTGAGTTTCTTCAAAGCCATTGCGAAAAGTATCTACAACACGATCTAGCTCCGCCCGGGTCCTTTAAGGAAAAAAGGTACGAGTGTAGACAGAAATTTTTTATTTTATGGTCACAATTAACCCTTAACCGCAGAGGTCTATTTATTTCCATTATTTTTTAAAAATATATTAATAATTGTGGTAAATGAGATGCAAAGAAGCAGTGTAGGCATTAAAATTTATACTTCTTCTTTTATTTATATTTTTAATGAAGGTGGATGAAATCGGGCACCACGGCACATGGAGCTAAAAATATGTGAAACTCTACGGAGAATAAAACATTGAATTCAACTCAAAAATTTATTAACATATTATAAACTATTACATCAAACATATTAAATGGGTTTGGAATTGCATATTACATTTATATATACTATTACAATTGAATCAGGATATGGAATTTATTGATTCCTAATATGAAATTCTGTGAAACATTTGTTTATTTGTGCAATGCACAAATAAACATTACATTTTTGGCAGAATGTTACAATTCGTCTCTTGCAACCAACCATTTTACACATATGCCTAACAGAACCAACATCAGGCAAATGATGGAGACCATCATATCGTACATCAATATCAGTAGAGGTAAGCCCTGATTCCCAACTTTTTTGGGGGGTTGTTCGATAGATGGTCTCTTTCTTTTGCTTGTTTGTGTCACTTTCCCAGCAAACATCAAAGCCTTAGCTACCCTAACTTTAAAATATGATAACTTATTTTGCTTTCTAGGAGGAATATCCATAGCATTGCATGACCTCTTGTACATTAGCCAAGCATTGACTAATGCCATATCAAACAAATGCCAAATAATTCTGTGGTAATATTTTTTTGATTTGAATGAGAATCTATAGAGAGAAACCATCTGGTCATGTAAGTCTACCCCACCCATTGCTTTGTTGTACTCATGTACAGTATTTGGACAAGTTATTGTTACATTCTCCTTTGTCTTACGATCAAACCTTTCCTTTTGAACAACAGGATACGCTGTGGCAAAAGTTGATAACACATGAACAGCCCTGCTGTCAAACCACTTGATTGCTGTTACTCTTTCCCCATCCACATTTGCATCCCATTCCTCAAAAGTACCTCTACCTTTAGCCTGCATTTCTTTATCTGAAGAAAATGTGAGACCTGGCAACCTTCTTGACTGAACAGTGCCACAAGACCATATTTTACGTTTTGCTAAGCAAACTTGCAATGGCAAAGATGTAAACCAATTATCATAAAACAGTCTGTATCCTTTGCCATTTGGAATGCTTTGAGCTAAATGCAAAACTATATTTGAACTAGCCCCAAGATCAGGAACTGTAGGGTCATCAACTGGTTGAATCTTTCCAGTGTATGGAATAAAATCGTACACCATTCCCTCTTTGTCAGCAAACACAAAAAATTTGAAACCCCATTTGTGCGGTTTCTTTGGGATATATTGTTTTAGTGCAGAATGGCCTTTGAATGGAATGATAGACTCATCTATGCATATATCTCTGATCATTGGAATTTCTTTAAATTTAGCTCTCAAATGTTCCACGAAGGGGCGTACTACAAAATGAATATTACTTTTTATCTCTTCCCACCTATCACGAGTCATCAAGCTTGTGTAACGCTCATCTTTCATACCATCATTCCAGTGCTCACGAGTATTACTTATTTTACAGAGGCTAAACCAAATAGACAGTCCCAGCCGCTGCTCAAATTCTTCCCTAGTCAATTTTAGAGGACGATTTACATTTTTCTGCACAGAATATAAATTACTTTGACTAACAATAATATCAAGAATATCTTTATCAATAAATTTCGAAAAAAACTGAAATGGGCTCACTAAGTCATCCTCGATATTTTCTGATACGCGAGAGTCATTTTCAAAGTCTGGTTCAGGTGGAATAGGCTGTCGACTGGTAACTTTTTTCCAGATAGGGGTACGCTTCTGCGAAGTCTGCTTTCGCAGAGGGGATATAAGAGTGTTTGTATTATAGAGATTTAATTGACTATACTCTTCTGTATTCAGTATTTATTATTCATTTATATTAATTCTGTAGCTATCTACTTTTGAAAAAAATATGAAAAGCTTACTTGACTCGTTAGGTCTGAACTCTTCTAAATTTTCTCTTTCATCTCCTTCTGATATGGTCTCTTCATCACTTGTTGCAGCAACTGTACAATAGCGTGACTTCTTGTTACAGTTTCCAGCATAAAAGTTACCAATTGCTATAGAAATTGATGCATGTCCAGAAGATTCACTTGTTCCTAGAAGCAAATTGGAAAAAAAATTACTACAACTTATGAATTGCCATCTGCTCTTTATGACACACACACACATTTATATATATATATTAATTTATATATTAATTTATTTATGCATTTATTTCAAACTCTCCATGAAATAATTAAATCAAATGAATTATTTCCCCCCTAAAATTCATTTTTATAAAAAAGCATGTGTTGCGGGGAAACCCTTCTAAACCCGTGCTGATCGTTTTCGAGCACCATGTTCTAGATCATCTAATGATAGTACAATAATTTTATACTCTAAATTTTACTCTAAATATAGTCTAAAATATATATTTGAGAGCTACAAATTATTATAGAACAATATCTTACCTGGTAATGATTCCATGGTCTGGTAAAGTTAGGTCCGTGGACTGCATCACCAACATCTGCTGCAGCGTTACCTATAATGGCGCTAAATTCTAACAATTTTAAATTTCGCGGAAAAGCGTTGCTTGGTAACTCCACAGAGTTGGCCGAAAACAGCCATCACGGCGTACCCGACAAAAACGCAACAATTTTGGATATATTTCCATTTTTATTTTGGTGTCCGATAACGGACACTACGGCGGTAAAGGGTTAAGTTCATATATTTTGTGAAGAAAGTTTCCAGTCCTCTGAATTAAATTTAATACTTAAAGTAGAAATTTTGAATGCCCCTTGAAGAGAAAAAGAGGTGAACGCACTTTAAAATGAATTTTCATATAAACATTTTACTCCTCTATTCGTTTAACAAATTGCGCAGTGCCTCAAACCAATAGTACAAATTACGCTTCAGAGGAAGATAAACTACAGAATTGGGTTTCTGATAGCCTACATTTTAAACGTGGTACCAATACTGATGAGGTTTCTTGAATGATATAATGTAAGATCATATTAAACGCTGAGTTGAAATACACATGCTCTATATATATATATATCGTAAAGAACGACGCTTGCATAGGAGAACATTCCGCGCAAGATGAGAAGAGAGAACGAACAAATGAAAAAATGAGGTAACCACCCGGGAATCGAACCCGGGATCTTCCGATTGCCGGTCAGATATGAAAACCACTACACCATGGTCCTAAGTCGATCAGAAGTCGTAATTCCTCTACATACGCGCAGAAACCAATGCCCCGAGGGGGCACCTCCCGCATGCCGTATCTATATATACATTTCAACTGCAAAGAACACGCAGTATAACTAACGTAAAGAACGACGTTTGTATAGGAGAACATTCCGCGCAAGATGAGAAGAGAGAACGAACAAATGAAAAAATGAGGTAACCACCCGGGAATCGAACCCCGGATCTTCCGATTGCCGGTCAGATATGATAACCACTACACCATGGTCCACAGTCGATCAGAAGTCGTAATTCCTCTACATACGCGCAGAAACCAATGCCCCGAGGGGGCACCTCCCGCATGCCGTATCTATATATACATTTCAACTGCAAAGAACACGCAGTATAACTAACGTAAAGAACGACGCTTGTATAGGAGAACATTCCGCGCAAGATGAGAAAAGAGAACGAACAAATGAAAAAATGAGGTAACCACCCGGGAATCGAACCCGGGATCTTCCGATTGCCGGTCAGATATGATAACCACTACACCATGGTCCTCAGTCGATCAGAAGTCGTAATTCCTCTACATACGCGCAGAAACCAATGCCCCGAGGGGGCACCTCCCGCATGCCGTATCTATATATACATTTCAACTGCTTGTTCGTTCTCTCTTCTCATCTTGCGCGGAATGTTCTCCTATAAAAGCGTCGTTCTTTACGTTATTTATACTGCGTGTTCTTTGCAGTTGAAATGTATATATATATATATATATATATAGAGAGAGAGAGAGAGAGAGAGAAAGAGAGAGAGAGAGAGAGGTAGTCAGTTTCAATTACACTTCAAAATTTTAGTAAAGATTAGTCATTGAATTTTAATCTGACTACTTTAAAATGTCTAATTTAAGCGTCAAATATAATCAATGTTCATTCTTAATATATATATATATATATATATATATATATATATAGAGAGAGAGAGAGAGAGAGAGAGAGAGGAGAGAGAGATTGAGACATTATAAAATAAGCTTTGGTTGAAATACGAGGATATAATTTTTCTACCTACATTTCCTGCGTGTAGCAGTCCATTGTCTCAGTCTGTACAGCTTCACATATGTTGGCCACTTCTTGCGATAAATATAATTCTCCCCTGTAAGAAGCTGTGAAAAGCAGCATAGAGGCTTCAGCCCTGTAGGACATCAGGATAAAATCACTCTACCGTATATATATATATATATATATATATATATATATATATATATATATATATATATATATATACTCAATTCACTTCATTAATGTGACTTACATAGCATCTCCAACTTCGTATACGGATGGTGATGAAAAGAGATCTGATGTACTGTCTGTATTCATTACTGCAAGCACCGCGTGATTGCTCACTGGAAAATATCAGCTAATATGGACTGGAGATGAACGGGGACCCCTTTTTATATGCAGGGCATTGATCCATTTCAACTGACGTAGACCTAAACTCGAAAGCCAGCTCGTCGTCTTTCTGATTGGACGGTGATACCTTTGTGGGCGTGTCTTTATGAAAATCGGTTTAAGCACTCGAGATTTTTTTAAATTTAATAAGTGGACGCTCAACATAATTATTTCAAATTTGGTTTTATTATTATTATTATTATTATTATTTTTATTGTCTCCAGACTAGCTTACATAACTTACTTAAAGTTAGGGCTTATTTCATTAAGCAGTGGAAAACTGAGTACTTGATGGGTCTAAGGGAGAGACATAAACAAATAACTAAGAAGGATTGGTCTGAGACAATTAAGGTTGGGGACCTTGTTCTAATACACGACAGTATTCCAAGACAGTACAGGGCTCTGGCTCGAGTTTTAGAATTCAGACCAGGGCAGCCGGGGTAACAAGGGTCGTCAAATTAAGGACTTCAAGAGGTGACCCAACAAGAGACATTTCTCTTTTGTACCCACTAGATGATATATGAAAATAACATGGGTGTATGAGTCTAGGGTGGTCCTTAAAATTCAAAGTTGGGAAGTTTCAGCTCCCACCCCCGGAAATCATTCGAATGGTTGAGAAAACTCTCTAGTTAAATTTTGTACTAAATCGGACAACGTTTACCCCTCCCTCATCGACCTTGAACTTTTACCCCCGGAGTTGTTGCCCGGTTGCAGTTGTTGCCGTTGTTGCCCGGTTAGCGATCCTGGGTCTGTAGGGTTCGCTTCCGAGAGTCCGGAAACTGGCAGCGGTGGCGAGCGACGACTTGCAGGAGGAACTGGAGTTGCTCCTCGTCGTGGGTCAGCGTCCGGTTGTACTCTTGGACGAGGGCAACTCCTCGCTCGGCATGGTCGTTGATTACGGCGAGCCCTCCCACACGTGCCGCCGCTGTCTTGAAGTCTTCCCGCTTCGGCCAGGTCTCCGGGTCGACCTCGAGGAAGCCGTCCTCCAGTCGAAGTTTCTCGAAGAAACCTCGTGTGTTGGACGACGCCAGGTCTTCCAACTGAAGCCCGGCGAGTACTCGGTTTGGCAGCCTGGGCCGCTTCGCCGGGGACTCCTCACCGACCCGGTCGTGGAGAGAGGCGATGATCTTCCTCTTCTGATCGACGGCGATCCCCGGATCGAACAGCGCCAGCGCCACCAGCTCCTCCGACAGGTACCAGAGGTGGTTCTGGAACTTGGTCAGCGCCGCCTTGGCCACCGCAGGGTTGATGTCAGAGTAGGCCAGCAGGTCCTTGAGGAGGGCGAAGTCATTTCGGGGGGCAGTTGCGGCGATCGGAGCCTCCGTCCACGCCTTGGCGTAGACCCGACAGACGAAGATGCAGATGCTCCGGAGGCCACTCTCCTCCCTCGCCGTGAGTTTGAACTGCTGTCGGAACATCCAGACCTTCAAGGCGTAGATTGCCTTCGCCATCCAGCGGGCGTGGTGAATCGGCCCGGGAGCTCGGAAACGCACTCCTCGCGGGGGGACGTGACCGACGAAGAGGAGGGTGAGCTCGAGCAGCTCACGGTAATCGTCGCGCAGGTCCTTGCGCTCGACTATCGCCTTCTCAAATCACTCCGTGTCGACAGTGGTAAGCAGAGGAGCGACATCGGGGTGCGCAGCGCCGGACTCGTACTGGCTTCTGTCCAGGAAATCCCAGCGCTCCTGAAAACGCTTGAAGAGGGTCACGTCAGGACCGGACGTGGGGCCCATCACAGCCGTGAACGCCGCACCGAGGAGGAGCTCCAGCACATGATGGCGGCACGCGAAGTAGAGCAAGTCTTTCGCGAGGTGTTGCTCGATGAGGACGCACGCTCCGTTGTTCCGGCCGGTGTTCGAGGCGGTGGTATCGAATGACAACCCACTCACTTGCTCAGTGAGCTCCCACTCCTCCAACGCGTTGAGGACGGCCTTGGCCATCTCAGAGCCCGTTCCACTCGGCAGCTTCGGGACGCCCAGGAGCTGCACCGCGCCGTTACCGGAGACCAAGATGGGAAGCCGATCGACTTGCTCCTTGCTCGTCAAGTCTTGCATGAGCTTGCCGTCCCAGTGAACGACAAGATTGCTGGCCCTCAGCTCTTCCTTGAGCGCCACGTTGAGCCTGGAGCGGTGCCTGCGCCGGTGTCGGCGGATGGAGCTGCGGTTGATATTGAGCTCTGCGACGTCGTGCCCAAGCGACCGGGCAACCTCTGTCAGGACGTAGACAGCTCCTCGGTCGGTCACCTTCGTGCGATCCAGCGACGACGCCACAGCCGCCGAAACGATGTTCGTCGTGCCCCGCCTGGAGCGCTTCGGAGCCCGAGGGCTCCCTTCTTCTCCATGGTCGTCGCTCTCCGCTGCGCTTGCGGCACCACTGGAAGAGGACGAAGACCACTCGAGCTCCACTCGGGCCGTAGATGTCGTCGCTTCTTCCTCGGCTCGCTGCCTCCGTCGGTCTTCTTCCCCTTGGCGTTGAGATGCGCGGGCATCGACAGCGGCTAGCGTCGAGTCGACGGACCCCAGCTTGCCGCGCCGACGGGGTTCGCGCTGAGCGAGGAGGAACGCCTTGTCCTCCTCGTTCTTGAGCAGCTCCATGGCGTTAGCGGCAGCGACGTCGAACAGGTTCATCATCCGCTCGCTGAACTCGTCCTCCCGCTTCGCTTGAGCGCCAGCTCGCCCCTTGTTCCTCTTCACATCGTTGAACTCCTTGTGGAGCTTCTCAATCTTGGTGACGATGTGGTCCTTCCGGCGGAGGGGGATTCGCGCCTTGGACCACACCTCGGTGACGAGCTCGACGACCTGGTTGGCGGCCTCTCGAAGTGACTTCTTCTGGACGTCGATCCTGTAGACAGTCAGGGCCAAGACCTCTTTTTGCGAAGGAAGTTGCGACCCGGCGATCGATTCCTGCGGGGCAATCAGGTAGCGCAGCTTCGCTGCCATGATCCAGGTTATCTACTTAAAGGTTGAAGGAGTTATTCACTATTCAGTTTAAATTATAATCATTAGAATTTACAGTTTTACACACATTAGTTATCCAACCACTGACGGGTAGCTTGACTTATGGTTAAAGGAGTTATTCAGTTTAAATTATAATCATTAGAATTTAGTTTTACACACATTAGTTATCCAACCACTGAAAATCTGGAAAGAATGAAAAAAACAAACATTACAAATTATGTAACATTTACTTGAAAGTAAAAAAATTAGCTTAATGGTAATGCTCAATGAGGGAGGGGTAAACGTTGTCCGATTAAAAAAATAAATCACCTAGAGAGATTTCTCGACCATTCGAACGATTTCCGCGGGTGGGAGCTGAAAAATGTTCAACTTGAAATTTCACCCCCTAAGCAAGGACCACCCTAGTGTATGACAGTTGCAATTGGGTATAAAATATAGAAAACAATGTTATACATTTCAGTCACAGGTAATGCATGGTGGAGTAAAAATATGTATATATTTTGGCCAATTATTTACTTTCGCATCATTATTTCTTGGACAACTTGTATCTCCAACAGTTAGATTAAATATGATCCTAAAAGATGTTTTCACCTTGGTAGAACACCATATATTTGGATTTATTAAGCCAGAAACCAAATAATTCTTCTTAAATGCGGTTAAAAGACGAAAAATGAACAAGTTAGCCCTAAAACTAAAATCGGGTTTTATTATAAAGTTATATTTATATTTTTTGTAATAAGGCTTAAAGAAAGATGGAATTTATTTTAAATAACTGGCTTTTTTGAATAATTCCCTTTATTGAATTGCAAAAGGAGAAAAAAATGGCTACGTTATGCCTTAAATTCCATTTTTTATAAGTATGCATAGAAAACACCATTTGCTTAGATAAGCCCTACTTAATCGAATTCTATAATAATTCTATTATAACATTACTGTGAAAAATAAAATATTTTATCGGTGTGTGTTAACTCTCTTAAATTACAATTTTTATAATATGGTTAAAAGATTAATTTTTATATTAAGACGGAATTTGTATTAAATAACTCGTTTGTTTGAATAATTCCCTTTATTGAATTCTAAAAGGCCAAAAATTAATAAGTTATCCTAAATTAAAATCTAGTTTTATTATAAAGTTATATTAATATTTTTTATAATAAGATTTAAAGATATATTTGTATCTTAAGACAATTAAATTGTTTTTGCATTAAATTTGGTTTATCATATTCGAGTTTTTGTATAAAAGAGCGCCTAGCAGTAACACAACAGCCTCGTGGTGGTTTTCTGCTACGAGAAGCTCAATAAATTTAACTCTTTGCGTTGCCGTTTTTGAGACCTTGTCGTTCTAACCTGGCATCATAAATGTATTTTAATACGTTTATGCTTAATAGCTGTGTCTATTATTTGGGTCGTTGTTTGAGACCTTACCGGTCTAATGGTTTTAGTGCTGTAATACTGCTGATGGTTTTGGGGTTATGCTATTGTAAGGTAGTCTAAGGATGGCATATGTATTTTGCTGAGATTGGGTTGTGTGGAAGTCTAAGGAAAGCATGCTCGTATATATTTTGCTATGGGGATAGAACTCTGTTAATTCCTCTTTACATGCCTCTGATTAAGTTATATGAAATATGTGTGTGTGTGTGTGTGTGTGTGTGTGTGTGTATGCTTTTAATTCGGGTAAATAAATATATATATATATATATATATATATTATATATATACTGTCTTCTAAATAAGCCAAGTGGCTGATTAAGTCTTCTAAGCCAGATTACGACTTCTAAGCCAGCTGAAGAAGTCAAGAACTTCAGTATGCGACGAGACATGAGAGCGAAACGATCTCCTCTTCTCTCATTTTCCTAGGTCAGGTTAGGATACCCCTTTGGGGGAAAGTCATTCGCCTGGGCCTCCCCTCAAACCTCCTCTCCCCTTCATGCAACTCGGGGCTAAACCCCCTTGGTTGCATAACTCCTACCCCTTGCAACATTGTTTATCATTGCATTGCAATTGCACTCTCCCATTTTGCGGTCATCCTACTTAGTCCTTATAATTAAATATTTAAAACAAGGCTCACACCAATATCACGTCCGATCTCGACTCCCCATAATTTAAGGGAACAAATCAAATTTTATTAATTTTCATAGTTCATACTATATAATTTTGCTAAGGTTATTTTTTTCTATGTACAGAAATTGCAATTTTATTTAAAATTAAGGTGTTCCCATGCAATAATTATTAGACGTATAAAATTGTTAAATAAGCAAACAATATGCCAGCTATTTTGTAAATCTTCAACTTTTCTTTACTATGATTATTATTATTATTATTATTATTATTATTATTATTTATTTATTTTTTTTTTATTATTATTATTATTATTATTATTATTATTTCTCATTTCACTTTGCTTATGTAATGAATTAATTGAATCCATAAATTTTGCTGTAAAAAAATTCCAAGCTTCATAACGGTATGTTCAGATTAGAATACTTCAAATATATTAATGTTACATCAGCTACCTAAACTATAGAAAAATATTGAAAACATTGGAAAAGTTTATGAAACTGGTATTCTTTTTCTGACAAATTTTTTTAATTTTGAATGTTACTAATGTTTAGCTACATAGTCCGGTTGCACGGGGTGGGAACCCTGCATTGTTTGTTATAAAGCAAATCTTGACATATTTTGAAAGCTTATACCACCCCATTCAAGAATCCATCGGGTGTACACCTGACCCCCTATTGGCTTTTTCAATATGGCCGCCATTTTCCAAGATGGCCGGCGAAACTGAAAAATCCCATATCCTGGTCAATACTTGATGGATTTTGATGATCTTGGTGTCATTTCTAGGGTTTTTTAGGATGGTGAGTCAATCTGGAGGGGTTGCAGATACTTTGGGAGTCGTTTTGACCCACATTCGTTAATACTCAAGGTCATTGGAGGTCAAACGCCCCCCGAAATAAAGAATATCCCATATCCCGGGCAGTCGTGGAGATATTTTGGTGATCTTACTGTCGTTTTTATGGTTTTGGGCGAGACTGAGTAGTTCTATAGGCACATGATAACAGTAGGATAGCATTTTGCAACTCCATGGGTCAAGTCAAGGTCATTTGAGGTTAAAGTTTGGCCTTGAAATATGATAATGCCACAGTTGACATCACTGTATTTGTTTTATTTCAGTGACAATTTCTACAATCTAGCTAACTGCTGAGCACTTAACATCTTTTCTGCAGGAAAACCAGATCATAATGCTTAAATGACATAACCCACATCACATTATATGGATATGGATATTCGGATATAAACCACAATTTATGCTGAAGTGCAGGGCACATGCGTTCTATGGAAGGTTGCAAAGCTACAAGATATGACCTCGTAATCAAAACAAAGCTCACACCTAGCTGGGAGATTGGCATTGACAACTTTGATGCAGTTATTCACATTAGGTAACCATTTATCGGGGGCAAATATCAAAAGACATGGTTGTGTCAGGATCGTCAGGATCATCAGTCTGCTCTTCGTTTGCGTTTTGGGTCAATGCATTGTTGCAATCCAAGCCGCTGCCACATGCACAGGACATTGTGCAAGGGATTCCGCGTCCCATGCAGCCGGAGCGACTCCCCCTGCATGCTGATTGTGATTCACACCCACATCTGATTAGCTTCAGAACTTCATCTGGTGCTAAACGCACGCCTTCAACAACTGTTTTTTGGATGAGAACTCTGTTTGTTTCGTCTCTCTCCCACCCATAATTCACAGGGTCAAGTGGTGGTGGGTCACACTTTAGTGCATCGAGCCAGCTCGCCACAGTGTAATGGGCTCTGAGCACATTTTGATGGAAAGCTTCAGTTGTTGGTGGTAGAGAACATAGTTTGGGTGCAGCAGTTCCCGACTTCCCTGTCTTCTGAGCCCATACTCGCTGACGACACTCAGTAAGAGATGAGGATTTCTTATCCCCATAGCATGCAACAATGAACGCTGTTGCCTCTTTCTCCATATGGTCAAAGCATGCATCAAGGGACCCCAGCTTGTCTAGCTTCCGACCCTTCTTGGCTGTGGCAATGGCAGTGGCTTTGCAGATTGCTGCAACTGTGTCACAACCACTCAAAGCGTGTAGTTTGAGGATTTGTGGGATGATGTCTTTGTGCTGGGTCACAGTTGCTCGGATGTCCACTGATTTTCTGCCACGGACTGGAGACCCCATAGTCATGGGACAGCCTAGTTTCTTAAATTCATAGAAGTGAGTCAGCATGGCAAACACGTCTGTGTCATCTTTCTCAGCTTGTGCCATAGCGTGTTGTGTTATTATCACGTCATCCTCTTCATGAGATGATGAGAGCTCCAATGCTGCTCGACTCCTGCCTCGCACAATGGAAGTCGGTATGGTCTGCCATCCTGCAAGCACTAGCTCATGGTCTTGGGTTACAGTTGTGAGATACTCACTGTCAGCAAGGATTTGCTCACAGAGCAGCCTGTTTAGTTGCTTGTTCGCGGTGCACGTGAGAACAGCGTCTCTTGTAGGCAATGGGGTGTTGAGGTCCAGCTTGTGAACTCTGCTGCTCTTGCTTCTCATTGCCCGAGTGCTTGATTTCGGAGAGAAATCATAGTAGCGATCAAAAGCTAGTACTACAGATGCATGAGAAAGATGTTTCGGTAGCCATACTTTGAAGGTTTGGATAAATGTAGCAACTGTGCCACTAGCAGGCCAGTCGACTGTCCACAAAACAGCTGACACATCCATGATAACAACTGTTGGTCGACCTCATGTTCAAGAGGATGTTTCCACTCCCAAGTTCTGCTTCAATGCGGACTTAGCTGCAGTTCTCATTAAACCATCTGGTTCGAACAGTGCAAGTGGGTATGCCGCAAGCTCTGTTGAGAATACATGGGTCAAGTCAAGTTCGCGTTCGCTCATCAGCAAACCAATGACGCGTGCATAAATCGCTTCTTGGTCCATAACCACGACTGCCCGGGATATGGGATATTCTTATTTCGGGGGGCGTTTGACCTCCAGTGACCTTGAGTATTGACGAATGTGGGTCAAAACGACTCCCAAAGTATCTGCAACCCCTCCAGATCGACTCGTGATCCTAAAATCCCTAGAAATGACACCAAGATCATCAAAATCCATCAAGTATTGACCAGGATATGGGATTTTTCAGTTTCGCCGGCCATCTTGGAAAATGGCGGCCATATTGAAAAAGCCAATAGGGGTTCAGGTGTACACCCGATGGATTCTTGAATGGGGTGGTATAAGCTTTCGAAATATATCAAGATTTGCTTTATAACAAACAATGCAGGGTTCCAGTAAAATCAGGGTCTGCGCTAGCGGACTAACAGTATATTTTAATTAGATACCACTTGAATTAGACCTAGTTTGAAATAACCACTACTAAAGATTTGCCAATTTTGATGAACATTTTAAGTTATAGTTTGTAAGGCTGTTTTTTCTTCAAGATAAGTAGATTGTATTCAAAACAATCATTCTACAAAAGGTGACGTGTCGTTATAAACGTTTTTGTTTCGCATAATTTTTTTCAAAATTCTCTTGATAAGTAAAATATTTTTAGAGGAAAATATTTTATCCCTTATTTCTACAAATGCCACAAATTTTGAAATATATTTTTTACACAAAAGTGTCAGAAACTGTACAATTTCTGTTACATTTTTAGACGTTGTTTTTTTTTTTTTTTAGAATATATTGTTAAAAAATACTTCAGTGTTACTGATGTATAGGAATTAAAGGTGTAAAGGCCAAAGAATAAGAATATTGTACAATTGTTGTTCTTAGAAATTTTGAGTCACATTTTCAGTTTAAGAATCACATATAAGTAAAACTGAATTATAGCTGAATTATAACTTTTTCTTAGATATTATTTTTATAAAGTAACAGAGTACGTCCGCATATGATTTACTACAGTGAACGCTTAAAAATAAATGTAAATGGAAAACTGTCAAAGTTAAACGAATATCATATTTTCAGTATCGCATCAAATTATATATAATTTCTTTCAGATCCACTTCAACTCTTCATCCATATTTCTTAAAGTTGTGTTTCTACTGTAATTATCGTGAAAGCTAGATTTGGATAACTTTATAAATTATCGGGAATTTTTAATCTGGAAAATTTGAAATTATACACTATAGAGGCCAAAAACATTGTATGATCATTCATTAATTAAATTTTATTTAAAAAATTTCTGCATTTTTTTTCCAAGTTTGAATGAGAAATATATTTTTGCATAATTTATAAAGTTAATGTCCTTCATATCTGTTGCGCAAAACAACTTCAAAGAGAATCCAATAGTTCCTTTCACTTGTAAAATGTTTATTTAGAGCAGTAATTTTTTTCCCTTTCATTATTTCTCTACTTAATTTTTCTCAGTTTTTTTTGTTTTCTTTCTCCTACTTTATTTCTTTTATTTCTCTTTTCTGTCTGCAAACGAATCGAAATGAAAACCTCTCCAGAACTATCCGGTTTCTCTTACCTTTGTTTTCTTTCTTTTGTAACTTTTTGGGCGGATTCGCTAAAGGTCATTTACTTACAAGGTTTATACTTCGATTTGTAATTCCTTTTTTGCTTCCAGTTTTATTTTATCTTTATTTCTAGTTCTTTTTTTGTTTTAAATATCTATTTAATATTAAAGTTTTTGTTTTAAAAGAATTGAAAATGTCTGATTAATTTTTTCTTTTAAAATTGTTCATATGAAAATCTTAAAACTAAAATTAAAAAAAATTAAAACAATAAAAACATTCTTTTTATTAAGTAAAAAATAAAAAATCAGATAATAGTGCTTTGAGTTGCATTTGGAAATAAAAATAGTGAAAGGTTGCCCGCCAGTGGCCTACATAGTGAGGTCGAAATAATCGGAAATGCTTCCTATTCAGCCCAAAAGTATTGAAGCATCAATGAAAGGGTGACGTAAATCAACTAGAGTTTTAGTGGCTAAAAATATCGAGCCATTGGCGAATCGATATCACTTCTGTCACATGATCTTATAAGTCCTTTAAAGTGCGAACCACTTAAGTGTGAGGCAAGTGGGTCTTCGATGCTTCTGCCACGATGGTTCGTTAATGAATAATTTTTATGATGCACCGATGGGTCGATAACCCTATGTCACCCCTATCCTGGCCTTAAATTGGCCACGAGAGCAGACCACCAAAGTAAGTAGTATGGGCGCAAAAGAGTAGCGTGCAATTGAAATGTTGCAAATGTGAGGTGGGAATGTTGCAAAGATGGTGCAACAAGTGAAAGTGGGGAATATTGCAAAGATGAGTGGTTTATGCAACAAAGGGGAGGGGTATGCAACCAGGGGTATGGGTATCCCCCAAGACGGCCTCACCCGACAAAACGGTGACCCTGAGCTCTTTGGGGGAGAAGCTGGGACGGTCTCACCCCCTAAAGGGGTATCCTAGCCTAAGAGAGGGAGAGAGAAAAAGAGATGTTGCGTCTGGGGGATCCACACGCAGAATGAGAGCTCTGCGTACCAACAGCTGTTATATAGAAGATCGGGGGTTGCCACAGAGCACTATTTATTTTAATTATATGGAGAGAGTTGTCAGAGAGCACTATTTATTTTAATTATATGGAGATGGTTCCCAGAGAGCTCTATGAATTTGTTTATTTATATATACGGAGGGGTTGCCAGAGAGCACTATTTATTTTAATTATTTATATATCGCTGGTTTTCAGATAACACAATTTTAATTATTTAATTATATATAGGAGGGTAGCCAGTTATTTAATTTAATTATTTATATATGGAGGGCTGCCACATGTTATTTTAGTTATTTATTTATTAAAGGTAAGCGAGAGACGCTCTCAATGCTTAGAGGGGGTTGCCAGATACCAATACAATATTTATTTTAATTATTTATTTATTAAAACTCATTGTGTAAATCCATACCATCTGAGAAAAAAAAATACGAGTGGTAGAGTGTAATTGCAATGTTGCAAAAGCAATGTTGATCAATGTTGCAAAACGGGGTGGGGGGTACACATTCATATACATGTATATATTCCAAATTGGGTCTAACTAATGGTCTATAAAGATGTTGATCAATGTTGAAAAGGGGGTGGGGGTACACATTCATATACATGTATATTAGGGTGGATCGATTTTACACATTTTTCGATTTCCATATTCTAATAGAGACAAAAACTTGCGCATGCATGAGAAAATAGCCTCTGCAAAATCTTAGCTTAATAGGTAATCCTCTTCTGCCCCCGGCAGAGCGATGAAAATCATATTTTAGTAGTCAAAAACGTATTTTTCTTATAATTTTTAAAATATTTCAATCTCCTCCTTCTTCTTCTTTCGCTTCGCCCGTTCCCGCCTCTATGCGGGGTCGGCGTTTCTGACCAGCCTCCTCCACACAGCCCGGTCCTGGGCTTCTTCCTCCGACAAACCCTTCTCCCTCAAATCGTCCCTCACCTTCTCCATCCACCTTCGCTTCGGTCTGCCTCTCTTTCTCCTGCCATGCACCTCCATATTCATCGTTCTCTTACCCACATAATCTTCGTCCCCTCTCATCACATGTCCATACCATTTCAGTCTACTTTCTTGTATCTTCCTCGAGATTTCTCCAACCTTTGTTGTGCCCCTTATCCTTTCAATCCTTACTCTATCCAACCTTGTCACTCCGCACATCCATCTCAGCATTCTCATCTCCGTTACATCTAGTCTTTTCTCATGATCTTTCTTTATAGCCCAAGACTCAGCCCCATACATCATAGCCGGTCTTACCACAGTCTTATACACCTTTCCCTTAACCCTTGCGCCTATTCTTCGGTCACACAGCACCCCTGAAATTTTCTTCCAATTTTTCCAACCAGATTGCACTCTGTGTGTTATTTCTGTGTCCAGCTCACCGTCCTCAGCCACTGTCGATCCCAAGTACGTAAACTTACTTACTCTCTTTAACCTCGCTCCCTCTAAACTAATTTCTGAGTCTTGATTTTCGTAGAACCTCAGGTACTTCGTTTTCTTTAAAATATTTCAATATGCATCAAAATTATTCCTAATAACTATAAAGTCGATGAAAAAGACGTCATATGATCGTTTTTCCAAGCGCGTTGTCCTACGTTAATATCTTTTGCCCCCGGCAACAACGTCAAATGTTGAAAAAATAGGTAATTTATATACATATTTTCAGATCGGCTCTTTGTCTTAAATAATGCATTTATATATTTCCCATAACATTTATATCGTTGCTTAGGCATGAAATAACACACACGCAAAATTTTATGACTCTAGGCTAGGGTTTAAAGGTTATCTCTGGTGAGTGCTGCCAGCAGCAGCTGCCACTGACGTGCCAGTACGCACTGCGCAGTTCCCTCAGTTGCCTTTTGACAGCGTCGAAGGCAGGTGTGTATTTTGCAGCTGGCTCCTCGAGTCCTCAGTGTGTGTGTGTGTGTGTGTGTGGCTCCTCACTCAGAGTCCTCAGTGTGCTCAATCTCTCTGCTCATATCCTTGTTTGTTTTTCTCATAACTCTGTTTTTTTCGATTTTATTGCGTAACAGAACAATACATTATTCTTTAATCTTTACAGGATGGCTACCGCTACAACTAGAAGATCGGTTACGTGTCCAATATTTGGTGCTGGGAAAGATTTGAATTTGCGATGTTTTCCCACATGTGAAGATGTGATGCAATACTACCATCATGTGAGAACTGAGTTGAGATCATCAAAGAAGGAACCTCCATTCAAAGACATCGCCGCTGTGGTCACGGAGAGACTGGAATACTTGTGGAAATTAGCTTCCATTCCAACAGTTTCGACAGCACGGATAAATCAAATGTTGAAAAGTTATCGTGATAAAATGGCTAACATCATCAAATCACTGAACGCGAAAAAGAAGAACGAATCGTTACAGAAAAATCTTGAGGCCTTCAAGAAATCAACTAAGACCACCTTATTTGACATATCGGCTTGTAAATGCCCTGATTTGACAAAATGCAGCTGCCCTCGTGAACGACGAGTACCACTGAAAGAGCAACAGTTTTTACTCGACCAAAGAAGTGATCGCAAAATGGCAATAGGAACTTTGGATGTTGAAACAACAAATAAAAACGAGATGACTCTTGCAAGAAGATTGGCGATATTGAAACAAGAAGGAATAGCAGAACATCAAGAGCCGTCGACTAGTAAACGACAAGAAACTTCTCAAGAACAACCTTCTTCGTCAGCCTCTAGTGAAACCGAGGATACATCTATAGAATCATCGTCATCGTATGAACTAACACCGAGAGATAAACATGACATGAAGGAAAAAACACGAATGAAACTCCAGGTACTTGCTGAAGCTTGTGATCGTACGGGCGTCTCAGACAGAGCTGCTTCATTTATTGCTTCTTCGTTGTTAGAGGATGTTGGCTGGATACGAGAAGATGATGTCAGTTCAGTGATTGATCGAAATAAGATAAGAAGAGCCAGAAAAAGAGTTCGTTCTGAGCATCACCAAGATGACAAGATCACGCTACCATTACAGGGCATTTTCTTTGACGGACGTAAAGATAAAACAATGACACAAGAAGAAATAGACAATGTGAAGCATAGAAGGACTGTGGTAGAAGAGCATATAGTTTTAGTTCAAGATCTAGAATCCCAGTACATGGGGCATTTCACTCCTGCATCAGGTTCTGCCACTGCAATAACATCAGGTATCATCAACTTTCTAGAGACTAACAATATTAGCACGGACGACATTGTGGCTATCGGCTGTGATGGTACCACAGTGAACACGGGTCGAAAGGGTGGAGCCATTCGTATGATTGAAATGAAACTACAAAGGCCAGTTCAGTGGATCATATGCCTATTACACGGTAATGAATTATCACTGCGACACCTCATTCAAGACTTGGACGGCAAAACAACTGGGCCAATGGGCTTTACTGGACCAGTTGGAAAACAACTGAACGACTGCGAAAAACTTCCAATTACAGAATTCGATGCCATTCCATCTCCCGACATTGACATAGATGATGCCGAGTTGAGCACTGACCAAAAATATTTGTTAGGCATCTACAGAGCAGTGTCGAGCGGTAGCTGCTCTTCAGCTCTCGCGGCTCGAAATCCAGGTAAGATGGCGCATTCCAGGTGGCTGACAACAGCAAATAGATTTCTGCGCCACTATGTTTCAACCAGTGAACCCTCCAGCACCTTCAACGAAATTGTGCGATTCATTATGACAGTTTACGCACCAATTTGGTTTAAGATAAAGAAAAACTCCAGTTTCACTGAGGGCGCAAAACATTTTTTCGAAATGATGCGTCTCTCTCAGACCATGCCTCAAAGATCTAAGACAATCGCCAACAAAGTCCTCCGTAGAAATTCTTTCTTTGCTCACCCAGAAAATATTTTGATCTCCATGCTACATGCCGATGAGCAACACATAAGAGAATTGGGATGGAGAAGAATATTAAAAGCACGATCAAAACAATCACCAGCGGGGAAATTCGAGCCTTCGCCATGCCTGAGCTGCTCTATGATAGTCAAAACTATTACGAAATGATCAACTGGCAAACGGCTGAGGTGACCGAACCCCCCGTTACAAAAACAATACCTGATACCCGAATAAAAGAGTTTGTTGAGACGGGAGACCAGCCTGATGGACTGATCCCACTATTCCCTTGTCATACTCAAGCGGTCGAGAGACTCATCAAATTAGTAACCGAAGCCTCTGCCAGTGTAAGTGGAATAGAAGAGAGGGACGGATTCATCCGCTCCCGTCTTCACTCCGGAACAAAAATTCCACGATTTGATTCAAAGAAAGATTACCGTATGTAAATCGACATGCAGCCAAAGGAAGGGTGGTTGGGGCTGGATAGGGTGGAACTCGACGTACAGCCACCTCCTCGTGGTGAGCTCTGGGTTGCTAATTTTATAAAATTAGCAAGCGAGGAGCTGTACTTAGTACTTATCGTACTTATAACATCGCATTAACGTAATTATAATCCACATTTAGACTTTTCTCGGGGACAGAAGATATTACTCTAGAGTCATAAAATTTTGCGTGTGTGTTATTTCATGCCTAAGCAACGATATAAATGCTTTGGGAAATATATAAATGCATTATTTAAGACAAAGAGCCGATCTGAAAATATGTATATAAATTACCTATTTTTCAACATTTGACGTTGTTGCCGGGGGCAAAAGATATTAACGTAGGACAACGCGCTTGGAAAAACGATCATATGAGGTCTTTTTCATCGACTTTATAGTTATTAGGAATAATTTTGATGCATATTGAAATATTTTAAAATTATAAGAAAAATACGTTTTTGACTAGTAAAATATGATTTTCATCGCTCTGCCGGGGGCAGAAGATGATTACCTATTAAGCTACGATTTTGTAGAGGCTATTTTCTCATTCATGCACAAGTTGTTGTCTCTATTAGAATATGGAAATCGAAAAAAATGTAAAATCGATCCACCCTAATGTATATATTCAAAATGGGGTCTAACTAATGGTTTAAAAAGATTTATATATAGAGATTGTCTCTAGGTCTGGTCTTTCCGTGTACGACAGTTCTCAGAAAATGTTTCAAACAAGTAAAATGTCTTGCCAATTAAAAGAACTAGTGGGGATCCTTCCGGGCAACAATATAAACTGAATGTTTAATTTGTATATATTTAATGAATATTCAAACCAGCGTATTATTTAAAAAAAATTAACTTTAACCCATTAACCGCCGGACTCCTTTATGTTGGTCAGAAATATATTATTTTTATATATGTGATAGACGGAACTCTAACTAAGGTAATAATAAACAAATAAGATAAAACGAGTGGGCAATTCACTCATTCACGTTTAGATGTGAGCATTGAAAATAATTTGCGGAGAGAAAAAGCCAAATTTGATAATGGCACACGTTCATTATTCGTGAAGGTGACCAATCAGGACTTCATTGCCCAAAGCGTGGGTCCGTTATAGCGGTGTTGCGACAGCTGATTGGTACACACATTTAACATACCCAGCCCAGTTACAGTGAGAACCAATCAGCAACCTTACGAACCGCCTATTAGTCTTTTGGGAGCCGTGCTAGGGATCCTGCATATAAAAGTGAGTAGTTTCAGCTAGAACTCATAGCAGTTATTTTTACCAGTGAATAAACAAACACATTCCCTCCGTCATGAGTCAGTCAGAAATTTACAGTTTACCGGCTTTATACATAGATGGAGACTGCCGCGGTGTCTACAATTAATCTTTTTAACGCAACCGATCGGGTCGGATTATTTCCAACGAAACCGTTGATGATATTTGCAATGACGTTCCTTACGATCCGGCGCAAGGGATTGCAGTTGAAATGTAAGTGTATAAATTTATGTGCTTGTAATTTTATTTATTTTGTAGCCTCTATATTTATTCGCGAATTCTTACTCATTTTAGTGTTCCACAAGATGTCATTAGGAGAAAGCTCTCGAGCACCATTCTGTGTCAATTATTTCATCATATATATATGGCGTATTGTAATAATTTATTTTCATCTCATTACATTTTATTGTAAAATACTTCATTAAAATAGCAGGAATCCACAATTTTTAATTATAGATTAGTTTGCAATAGTAGTTAATATTATGGTAAAGCCCTGTTTTGATATTTCTATTTATCAAAAACTGTTGAATTTTTAAAAAACTTATAACAATCAAGACTCCTTTGCAAGCGAGTTTTAAATAATTTTATAAATTCCATAATAAATTCATTTGAAATGTTATTCGGCATTTTCTCTTAAAGGCTCACAAACTTCTCTGAGCGGTTCAAGATATTTGATACTTCACATTGTAACTCTCTTCCTATATACTGTGTGTGTATATGTATATATATATATGTACTCTGCATATGTTTTGATGAAAACCAATTGGGTTTTTATTTAAAAATATTCAGAAAATATATGAACTAATGAAATTAATTTAAATTAACTTTTCTCCTTAAAGGTTCATTGAGGATTTGACTCGTGTTATACAAACTTTTCGTGATAGTTTTGAAGAAACGCATGTCGTGGACCTGAATACGGAGGTAGAAGTTTTACTGCGCAGTCAACCCAGCGAGTGCCACATCATTAACGAAATAATGTAAGCTTTTTTCTTTCCTTATGTTTCGGGTTAGAGCGTTTTTTTCTTTTTCGTGTGTTTCGGGTAAGAAGACAAAATGTATTTTCTTCAATTTATTAAATGATAGAAATCATGTTTTATAAAATAGTACAATTTTTTTTATAACCATCTCAAATTAATTTCCATTACATTTTAAATAAGCTACAGAATACACAAAGTAATACACTGGGTAACAAAATTTGAAAAATTTTCTGTTTATTGTGATTTTTCTGTCGTTTCTTAATGATTTCGTGGCGCTGATTCCAAAAATGATATTGGTTTTGCTCTATCATCAACCGTTTCAAAAATCTAGGTTATCACACTTTTCATATGGCAAAGTATATAAAGAAGGCTAACATAAATATTTTTTGAAAATAAAAACACTATTGGAAATTAATGTTTTTTGAGCCAAAATTGTTTGACAAACCCAAAATGGTGCAAAGGATATAATATATATCATGAGGAGAACCGATAAGAGAATAACAAGCCTCGTTATGCAGTGTGCGTTCCTTAAAAATACACTGAAGAACGCGACTTCCGCGTATGAACATTCTTATCCTTTCTGATCAGCGACCATACGTAGTCTCCCATTATGGAAGCATCCCAATGGTCCTGGTACCTTTTCTCCATCGTTTGAATATCTTGATGGAATCTTTCGCCATGTTCTTCACTCACATCGCCCAGGTTATCACGAAAAAAGCCTAGATGTGAATGCAGATAGTGTAATTTTAAAGACATACGGCACCCCATTTTGTCATAGCACTTAATCAAGTTTGACACTAACTCTTTATAGTTTGGTGCTTTATGGTTGCCTAGAAACCCACGAACCACATCACGGAAAGCACACCAAGCCTCTTTTTCGATCGGAGTCATCTTGGCTTCAAGGTTCTTTGAATTCAACAGCGCCTTGACTTGTGGTCCTACAAAGATGCCAGCCTTGACTTTGGCCTCAGAGAGTTTAGGGAACATGACCCGAATCTGTTAGAAAACTTCCCCTCCAAAATCTAACGCAGTTACAAACTGCTTAATTAGACCCAACTTAATATGGAGAGGTGGTAGCAGAACTATGTCAGGCTTCACAAGAGGTTCCCTGAGTACATTGTACTTTCCCGGTTGCAGTCTTTCACGTGGAGGCCACTGAACTGTTTTATAGTGCTCAGTTGAAGCCCTGCTATCCCACAGGCAAAGAAAACATGAATATTTAGTAAACCCTCCTTGTAAACCTAACAGGAAACCAATCATTTTGAAATCACCACACACGTCCCAGTTATATTGTTCATACCTGATTTGAGTGAGCAGTAGTTTGACATTTTCATAGTCCTCTTTCATTTGAACAGAATGTGCAACTGGTATAGATGGATATTTGTTCACATTGTGGAGTAGAACAGCTTTTAAACTCCGAGTTGAACTGTCAATAAACAGGCGCCTCTCTGAGGGTATATGTGTTAACCCAATAGCTGTGAATAGACTATTAACTTCGCTGCAATAACAGAGAGAGTCATTGACATCGTAGAACCTTGCAAACTCTTCATGCCGCTTTCGGTATACAGTGCTCTTGCAGTCTTCTCCAAGCAAATTCCACTCTTTTAGTCTGGAGGTCAGAAGCTCAGACCCTGATTTCATCATACCCAAATCTCTAATTAAGTCGTCCAATTCTCTCTGATTTGGAAAGTGAGGGTTTGTACTGAAAGTTACTGTATATTCTTCATCATGACTGTCCTCACCAGCCGACATATAAGATGAGCTAGCTGCATCCTCATTTTCAACCTGCAAAGCAAAGAAATAAAATATAGGCATAGCTATATATGTAGAAGAGCATCAGCACTAAGAAAAATCGACACATAATGACCCACAGTCTGTAAATACAGAAGGTAAAGTAATGGATAGATACCTGTTCTGGTGGACGTGGTATTGGAAGACCTTTATCTTGTGGTACAGGAGCTATGGACGACGCTATGCTTGGATACTGAAGAGTCTGCCTTCCTTTAACTTTCCTGTACTTAGAAACATCTACCATGCAGTAGTAGCAATCGTCGCGGTGGCTCTTTGGTTCTCTCCATATTCTGGGTACCGCAAAGGGCATTGCCTTGCGTACTCCCCGCAGCCACCCTTCAAGTGTGGAGCGGCAGCTTCCACAGATCACATGGGGTGCCCAGGGCTTATCTTGGGCACCCATAGGCATACCAAAATAGAGCCGATACGCGATCCAGAACTTGGTGCCTTTCACAATCTTGTGCGATACTTGCTTGGGGCCTATGTAATACCCACAAACGTAGCAGAATATATCCGGCGAGTGTTTACAAGCTCTAGTTGCCATTCTTTTTACCAAACTGTACTACATTAATCATAACCTGCAGATATAGAGAAAAGTTATTAAATCTGCAACAGATTACAGATTCCAGAAAAAAGATTTTTTCACAACACTGAAATAAGGTTCGCAATAAAAAAGGATCGATAACACTCAAATCGTCAGCACAGAGAAGCACAGAAACACAGTACCTCAGTGCTGGTAACCATCAGACAAACAACCTGCTTTCTTTGTGTGCTCGCATTTACTGACTTCTCAGACTCTGCGCTCTTCTTTATATAGCACGGTGGAAGTTTCGGGCAATTTCCAGAACAAGAAACTGTCAATGAACATCCGGAATGTTCTCAACAATTCCTGATTATTCTGATATTGCTGCGCCCATAATAACATTATACTGGTAAAACATGAAAAATGGATTATCTCTGAAACCATTGATGATACACACAAACCAAGGCCAGATTTGGACTCAGCTCCCACAAATGCAAATATAAACAAAAAATTCTATATAAACAGAATCACTGTTACACTGTTATTGGAGGTAATATTGATGCACTTATTCATTTTATATATACGATCAAAACATCATACTATAGAACGAGTGTGCACAACCTGAAAACGGGTTTTTATTTTTTATCTGTCTGCATGCCATTTCGTCGTTTCGGTGAGTGTGACAAGGGTCGAATAATTTTTAAAAATTTATAAATTCCTTACCACGTGACATATGCATGAGAAATGAAAGGCAGTACATCCCGAAAGTATTACTGAAATATCCTTGTAATCGGTAGGGATTCCATACAATTTCGGGGATATGCAACTGCTCGAGAAATTTTACAATAAAAAGGTCACTGCAGGGATGAGTCTCTAGTGAATTAAAATAGTACATGCGGACACTATTTTAAAAATAGATTGCCAACCAATGAATCCCTTCACCACCAATAACATCTGTGTTCAAAATAAGACCACGGCAATCTCTCGTAGTTGGTAATTTCACCGTTTCATTCTTCGTAAACACCGATAAATTTGGAACGTGTGATTCGTTCACTATTCATTACTCTCTGAAGTGTATTCGCGTCCGTTTTTAAAGTCAGTGACAACGCTCCTAAATCTGTCAACTTCTATTAGGGCTTGTGACTCGAGGTATATTAGTACACTAATAGGCGCGTCTTTCGGCTTGGCGAATTCCAATCTGACTGAGATGTTTCCACTCTGTTGAGGACTTAAGTGTGTATTTACACTAGCAGATAAGTCAGGTGTGATGTCAAACGGATAAAGGTTAAATTGATCGATGAATTCTTTCTGCGTTAACCCAATCCCAATCTCATCACAAGCACCTGCAATACGGGCCAGATTACTATAAGCTCTCGCGCAAAGCGTGAACACAGCGTCTGATGAATAATCCATATCCATAGCCCCGCCCAACGCAACGCCATTGACGTAGAGAGTTATATTTTTAAGGCCTAAATTCTCGAATTTAAAGGCACTCTTTTTATATTTTCATTCACTGAAGCGTGATCCTGCATTGCAATTAATATCCTTTTAGGTAGAACTTCCAGTGCGATGTTTTCTATCTATTTCGATTTCAACCCTGCTGGCACCTTGTATAATTTGATCTGTATTCTGTTAATTGGGTATTTTACTTTGGTATGTAGTAAATTTTTCTCAATTTCTATTTGTTTAGGTGAACTTAATTTCACACGGCGTACGCGTATGTATGTTTCCACAATATGAATCACAAAGTGCTTTGCACCCTCTTCTTGATCAGCACCCAGATTTAAACAGATCTCAAGATTCGTGAGGGTGAGCTTTTTTTCATATCGGACCCATTCACAAGCAATTTCTGTAATGTGAAGTCTGTATGCAGGCATCCAAAACACTCGTATATCTTTTTAGAATTTTTAAATTTTTCCTTTATACTACTTTCTTCTTCAGCTTGATAATAGCCCTCGGCACATAAAAAGGTATTCTTTGCTTCTTTGGAAAAGTTCAGCACATTTTCCAGATAGGCTCGTAGGTGATAGTACCCTGTTCCTGCCGATATGTTGACCTGATTTAAATATACATCACACTCGTTGAATATGAAGTGCAGAAAGTTTATTACAGGGTATACAGCACATTTGTCATCGCAGTCCGTTCCATCAGAATGGGCTATACATAGTTTAGCGTATATGTGCACACAGCTTGTGCCAAAAAAGTAAGAGCCTGAGCTGGGTATCATGAATTCTAGTGGAGCACTCGGGAAACTGTTTAAAGGGTTAATTGTAATAAAGTCACTGTGCTCAACAGAAACTTGAGTTGGGGGCATGTCGAAGAGGGTCAGCTCCGATTTACAACATTGTGAACTACATGGATGGATGAAGCGTGCCATGACGAGTCAGAAATAGTACCACCTCTCTCGACAAGTAATAAACAGTCTATGATTCATGAAATCAATGTCCTTAGCTTATATCAGTCAAAAAAATGGTCAACCATAGGTTTCATTCGCTTAGAACACTTCTTTTTTGGTATCCTTTTACGTTTAACGCCAAGTGCTGGTAATCCCATCTTCAGGACAGCCCTCTTCTTCTCACCACCACGCATTTTTCTCTTTGCATCTTTGACGATTTCGTCCCGTGTATGCTTTAAGTGTTTTTTTAGAGCTTCTTTAGGTTTAGCCCCAGCCATTATGTCTTCTGCCGTGTTAAGACCTGATTGTAGCGCTTTCCTCCCGAGATATCTGGCACTCCTTTTCAGCAAGGGAACAGCCGTACGTAGTATGGTTGAAAAAATGGATCCAAGTCCACTACCACGCTGGCATCTCACACCTCGAAGACTGTGAAAGGCTTTTTGTCCATTATAACTCAGTGCGTCGAAATTGCAGATTCACTGTTAAGCTCCCATCACCGTATGGAAAATTTTTGCCCTCAATCGTTCTTATATATATTGAGAAATTGGTTGTTAGATTAGTCGCGATATTCACATAGTCTAGCATGTCATATGTAATACTCATGCTCTTCCCTCTATGGTTGGGAATGTAGCAATGCGTAGCAGGCGTGCCTGGGTATCCCCAACAAAGGTGTGCTCTATATTGCTGTAAATATAGCACATGCCTGGGGGTGTATAACCACCAACCAATTTCTCAAATTTCATCTGATACATTCGGATGGACAAGTCGTGTTGTACCTCGTGAAAGGTATCTCTTTGGAAGGTTGATCAATATCGCCCCTAGGTTACAATTTTGAACAGCCCTTTGTCTTTAATACTTCTGTTAGCCTGTGACTTTAGGAATTGTGTATGTGCAGAGTTTTCATTGTTTACGATTTTGTATACTAAATCAGACGTAAGATTTGAATTTTTTAAAATTACGTTTAAGTCTCTCACATCATCCTCAGCTGCACCATAACGGCCCGGACCTAGTGTTACTACTGTATGTAATACCGTGCATCCCAAATCCGAGCGATACGTATGGTTTCATCCCGAGTTACCCCGGCTTTTTCACACTCATTAAGGTCTCTAAGAACCTTAAAAACGGGTTCTTTATAATCAATATTTAAAAAGAGGGTGCCTAACTGAATTTCGCATATCCCCACCTTATACGAATCATGACCCAATTCAATAGGTCCATGGAGTTCTGGTACAAAGTTGGCTAGTGTGTTATTAGGATGTACAGACAGGGACGAAGAGGACGGTAGTGTGTTTAAGCTTCATTATTGCTGCAGCTTTTATATAGGTGTTGAAGCTTTCTGGGTACCCTAGCCATTTCACCAGGAACATTTTTCGCTTTCCTCAGTCTTTACTTCCTAAAATTTTTTCTATTTTAAACATTTTTTCCGAAATTAAATGTCACTTTCTGCAACTCCTCGGGGTAAAAGCCTCCTGCGATTTCTTTCCCATTCAAATCTTTAACGTAATACAACATTATCTCGCCCTCAGTTGTCATAGCCCTAACTTTAAAAATCTCACATGTCCAACTTTGCTCAAATCCCTTCGCGAATTTATTTCTTGAACGCGATAGCCTTACATAATCATTGATTTTCAAACGTGCAGAGTGTGGCGGTGTTCTACGAACATCTCTTCTCACATCAGGCTCTGTGCGCGTACCTCTTTCTAAAATCTCGTTAGGAATTGTCCCAATCGTGCGATGGTGTGAGCGGTTGTATGATGAGGCCCATGATTCCAGAATGTCTATATATTTTTATGTGCTTTTATGTATAAAATAGCGATGCATGCGTTCCTGTATGGTACGTTGAACTCTTTCATCTAAAGACGCCTTATGTATAGAATTGGTAGTGTAGTAGCTGATATTAAACTCGGTCAACATGTTCTGTAAACCTCGGCCTATAAATTCTTTCCCCATATCTGTAAAAAAAATAGCCAGGAACCCTGTTTTCTTTCAACATCAACGTTTTGGGGGCTTTAGCAACTGTTTCAGGAGATTTACTTTTCAGAGGAATTACCCACAGATATCTAGAGAATACATCCATTATGAATAAGATGTAGTGGTAACAATCGTTATACACTGAATATCTGTGCATATATTTTAAATCTACTTGCCAAATAGAGTCAATCGATGTCGCTGTTGTCTTGGCTGTTTTAAACCTTTTTCTCACAGGCTTATGAAGTGTATAAGCATCCTGCTCCCGCAAAATCTCTCAACATTTTTTTTCCCTATTTTATCATTGCAAACACTTCTGGACAGTCCATCCACGCCACCGCAGGAGGCTGGGTTAGAAATGTCATAATAACGTCTTCTTAATATATTAACCATTTGCGTATTTTAGAGGCACGTGGATAGGGTTGACCGTTGTTGATGTTTATCACCTTCTTTCTCCTCTTCAGAGGTGCTACCGGTCGGGGATATTGTGTTCTCAATTGTGGCGGATGCGATGCATGTTTCAAGTCTTTTAACCTATCTGAACAGGTTAAAAGACTTGGATTGTGAGAGCCTATCCCACTTTTTCACCGGATCATGGACGATGTCTACGATATTCGATCCATGTACCATTGCTACTTCCACAACGATCTCATCCGTATCGGTCCACTGTATGTTGGGATCCTCATTCAATAGATTATAAAGACTTAAACCCTTATTCCTCAATGTATGTTGGAGACTGCTTTTTAATACATACTCGATATGTTGTGGGGCCGACCCTTTATTCTTTGGTTGGTCAGCTCTATCGTCGGACACAGGTTCTATGTCACCATGCTCATCGTTGGCAGTACTGTGCCTAATAACCACGGAGATCTCTGTCGGATTCTTATAATTTTTGTACTCGTACTCGTGAAGAAATCTCTGCAGAGCTTCTTGGTATAAGATTCTTTTCATATCAGGTGTTAAGCCTGCTTTTACGGGGTTCTAGAACCGTGTCTGGATCTTTGAACTTTAAAACATACACCTCGTGTGGAATCAATAACACTTTCTTCATTATATTAATCTAGTCAGTAAAGTCCCCAAAACTGAAAATAAGATGGGCAGCAATGACCCTCCTCTTTGTACATTAATTCGTTTTTTCTTCCACACAGTTTGACTTTTACGAGCGAGTGTACATATTATGTTCTTGTAACGGCGTAGGCGAGCCTTGTCAGAGGGTCTCATTGATACATTACATTTTATAACCTTAAGACAGATTTTACAGATGCATTTTAAAAATTCGGAGTCGATATTTTTAGCAAACATCTATTGCATTGCCCGGTGCAGTCGATGATAGATTTTCAGTAATTCATGATATTTCTTTAACCTCTTTGTCATTCTGGAATATGCACAGTTTCACGCTCGTTTGGGAATATATTCGTTATAAGAAGCACTCTAAATGTGTTTCGCGGATGGTCACAAAGCAAATATTCGTAACGCTGATTTGAAGCTTCTTTATAAACTTCCAGAAACTCTTTACACTGATTCGGGAACATTTGATTGGCTAATACCCAAATTTGTGACACATCTCTACGTTGCACGAATAAGACTAGATATTTTGTATTTAACGATACATCGCGCATGTATCTATTTTTACGTATAATCCATCTCCAACATGAGATCGTCCATTACAATGACTATGTTCATTTCTCTTTAACGAATTAATGTCATATACACCTTTTTGGAATAAAATATAATCTTGGTACTCGTTGAACACTGACTGATACGTCGAATAGCACCATATAACTTTATTCACAAATTTTGAGAACATCTCCCCCTTTTCTTTAATGATTTTAAGCATAAACCCCTTTTTTCCACATCCTGTAGGGTCAGATATAATACATGTAGATGGGCTCGTGAACCAGAAATTTTCTACAGAATCCATATCTAACACGTCACACTCCTAACTGGGTTATTTACAAAATATAATAAAAATTTAAGTGGTGTTCCTAATATTCTACACTCTTGTTTTTCCTCTTCTTCCACAGAACCGTGAATGTCGATGAGGTACAGAATCATGTCCCCATCATCGATATTACAGACGTCCCCGATGAAAGTGTAGTTGTTGTCACAGCCTCACCTCCCGCTAACGCGCCCACACCAGCGATACCTTTAACACGCGACAATTCAAAGTGAAGGCATGATGAAGAGCCCTCCACGTCAGGTATAAAGCGTGCCAGGATTGCGCAGGTTATTAGATCCCCAGTAATAGAGCCCCCAACCCTCTACGTCTTTCGACACAAACGCCATACTAGTACCTTCCTCAAATAAAAATGTACCCCCTTATTCCTGTTCAATTCTTGGTAAATCCTCTACAGCAGCAGCAGCTTCTCATGTTGTAGAGGATCGTATATCATTCGAGTTGGTGCGCATCGCCACCTCCACCCCAGCACTGACTAGAAATCGGTATATAGTCAGAGATGATCCTAGATTCATGTATAGCAATGGTGTTGAACACGGACTTCGGCGTGTAGTTGAACGTATTGTTGAGTTTGCCCTTCAGAACAGCAACGAACGTGAAGTCAGGACGAGGCTGTCCTTTGGGTTCGGGTCAGCTGACAGGATTGTAGATGATTTTTGGGTAGTAATACCATTGAAACGCTTGGCAGCTGTAGATATACTGTAGAGTATATTTTGGACCGTATAATGCAGGCTTCTCAAAGTAGTACAGCCTTCAATATGGACAACTTCACGGTAAATATTGACCGTGTATTCCGTGTTGCGGGTCATAGTGCCACACATTATACTCTTCATTTCAATTCTCCGGTTATTTACAGGCGGGATATAAACGCCGATCGTGGTTGCGGCTTTATAGCAGTCATCATAGCTCATATGTTCACTGTGCTAAATACACGGGCCCAAAAAATTTTGCCTACAGTAGTGGAGCGTGCCCGTAAACTAGCTGTAGACTATAAACTTGAGTTTGAGTGAAATATGGTCCTGAAGAGTTGAGAAGGGTAGAGCAGGAAATGAATGTTCGTAAAGTTGTATTTGGAATGGATCATCGTCGTAGGACTGTGTATGTTTCTAAAAACTGTGTGAGAGATCGTACATGACCCCTACTTATTTTAGGGCTGTCAGAGACAACGTATCTCCCACGCGAGTTATGATAAAAGTCGAAAATATGGACGGCATCATGATTTGTGTAAGGGGTGTCTCGAGTTTGCGGATGATATAGTGAAACATTGTAAGGAATGCCACATCATAGTATATGCGCAGTGTAAAAGTTCCAAATGTGAAAGCCGTGTGGTTGAAGCAGAGAAGAAGGGCTGATGTATGCAGACGCACATTCTTCAATAACACTGGTCTACAGCCAAAATGCTTCGGAAATAAAAGTAGTCAATCTTTACTAATTTTGGGTCACTGAATACGAAAATGATGCCTAAAATTGCCAATTGGGTCTATTTATAAAGATATCAGGCAACCCTGCACCCTACTAACTGGATTGCATCTGTCGCGTAATATGTAGACGCCTGTGACACATCGACGCATTAACTCTACTGCGCATGCGCGTAGTTATATTTTTTTTATTTTAATAAATTAATGTAAATATATACATATATTACACAATAAAATGTAATTTTAAATTTATCTATTACATTATGTATTTGTAAATTATTTATTAAAAAATAGATTGAATCATTTTAACATATTGCTTCCCATAATGTTTTTGATAATATAACTGGAATACTAACCTAACTTAACCTTACCTAATTTAAAATTATTAAAATGCAATGTAATTACATTAATTTATTAAAATAAAAAAAAATATAACTACGCGCATGCGCAGTAGAGTCAAGGCGTCGATGTGTCACCGGCGTCTACATATTACGCCACAGTATCAGTTCATTCGCGGAAGTCATACAGTGCACCCTTGTCAAACTCGTTTTAGTGTTTGCTTTAGAAACTGAATTTTTTTCAGCCTAATTTGAACAAAGATACCTCGTAATTGCGTGAACAGTGTAGATAACTTCTGTTATGTTTGTGGAGAATTGACTTTTGCATTACAAAAGCGTGCTATAACCGCCGTGATTAGGAAAGCCTATCACCTTTATTTTGGCTGTAAGATTGGAGGAGATCAGGACAAGAGCTGGGCCCCACACATATGCTGCAATACTTGTGCAACAAACCTTCGCCAGTGGTTGAATCGGAAAAGGAAATCTATGCCTTTTGCAGTGTCAATGGTGTGGAAGGAACCAACAGATCATGTCAGCAATTGTTACTTCTGCATGGTGCCTCCAGTCAAGAAAGGTATTTGCAAGAAAAAGTGGATTTTACAGTATCCGAATATACCCTCTGCTATACGCCCGGTACCTTACGGCGAAGGACTACCCATTCCTGAGCCCCCACACTCATTCTCCCTGGAGTCAGAGGACCAGGAGAATGAAGGAACCTGCGAAACTTGTGAGCCTTCAACTTCACAAGACCCTGAATTTGTTTATAACTTGACATCTTCTAAACCGCACATGATAACTCAGAATAAATTAAACGACCTTTTCAGAGATTTAGAACTGCCAAAGAGTAAGGCAGAGCTGTTGGGCTCCAGATTGCAGCAGTGGAATCTCCTCGCTGAAAATGTTAGAGTGTGTAAGTTTCGTGACCGTCAAAAAGATTTTGTCCCATTCTTCATCATGGAAGGTGACCTTGTAGCTTGCAACGACATCGATGGTCTGATGGCAGCTCTCAACATTATTCACAATCCTGATGAGTGGAGACTGTTCATTGATTCATCGAAGTTGAGTCTAAAAGCTGTTTTGTTGCATGTTGGCAACGTATTGCCATCAATTCCAGTTGGTCACGCAGTCCACATGAAGGAAACATATGACAACATGAATCTGCAACTTTAGAACTGCATGAACATTGACAAACATTAGTGGCAGGGTTGTGGTGACTTGAAAGTTGTTGCTATCGTGTTTGGCTTGCAGCCGGGCTACACTAAGTATTGCTGTTTTCTGTGTGAATGGGATAGTCGTGCTAGGACTTCTCATTACATCAAGAAGGATTGGCCACTCCGACACTCATTGGAACCTGGAACAAAAAATGTTCAGTATCCTCCACTTGTAGAATCGAGCAAGATTTTGTTACCACCCTTACACATCAAACTGGGCGTCATGAAAAATTTTGTTAAGGCTATGGATAAAACGGGGGCAGCATTTAAGTACCTCGGTGGCAAATTCCCAAAGCTCAGTGAAGCAAAAATCAAGGAGGGTGTATTTGTTGGTCCACAGATCCGCGAGCTTCTTAGAGATGAGGAGTTCGACCGTATCCTAGGTGGTGAGGAGAAGACAGCGTGACATGCTTTCCGGTTAGTAGCAACCAATTTTCTCGGAAATACCAACGCTGAGAATTACAGGGAGCTGGTGGAAAACCTGCTGTTGTCCTATTAAAAAATGAGTTGCAATATGTCTTTAAAGATACATTTCCTCCATTCACACCTGGAATTTTTTCCGGCCAACTGCGGAGCAGTCAGTGATGAACATGGTGAACATTTACACCAGGATATCTCAGCGATGGAGAAACGCTACCAGGGGAAATGGAGTCCATCATTGTTAGCAGACTACTGCTGGACAATAACAAGAGATGCTCCAGAAGTTGAATACAAGAGACAAGCAAAGAAGCGACGGGTTGAATCAATATAAGTGACTGCATTATACAGGTATGTTACTAATATATGGTATACATATACGCAAAATGTGTAACTTAAATTTTCTTGGAAACTGTAGCCAATCGACCGTTTTTATGGTCATATTCGTTTTCAGCACCTCAAAATCCATAATAGGAAACACATTTTATCTCCGAAGCACAAACTTTTTCAAAATTTGTAGACCAGTGTAATAAATGCTTTGAGCTCCATAAAATGAGAATCTGTGAATGTGGTTTGTTTCACATGATGGGTAATTGGGGAAATTTCATGCATATATGTGATGAAATTCACTGCTCTACATGCCATGAGAAATATAAGGCGGTTGGAGTAAAGCATGTATGTTATATGAAAGATGCTTAGCCCAAAAATAGACCTTGTATAAATGTGTACTAAGGTATAGAAACATATACGATTGCTAAACCAAAGAGTTTATTCTACATCTACTTGTAAGCCAGACGATATGTCATGAGTGCATGGAGGTCGAGTGTGATGAGTGTCACAAATTTGGTAAACGTACAAACGTTTTAAAACGGTTTCACACGACAGTCCCGTGAAACTCTTTGTGTCATATATTGTCAAGTTAGCGGACAAGTTCAAGAAAATGACTGTGTATATTCTTGCCCATAACGGTGCAAACGAAAACGTCTGGTACGCATTCTGAGGAGTGGGAGTGATAAAACATTAAAACCGATATTGCTTCATGTATCGCAAAAGGAAAATTTCTGAAAACACCTACGCAGTATAATGGGATACAAGTATTCATATGAATCTTTCACGTTGGAACAACACCGTACACGATTCATCAGCTTATGGTGTGACTCACTCCTCCACACCTCCCGTTCAGTCGATCTGCCGACCTGTGGTTCATAGTCATCTTAGAGCTTGAACCGACTGGACGTGCACTCCTCACAATAGAATACGATGGAGCTTCCTATGAGCAGCATTCTCAACGCCGTGTGCGATGTGTCCGTGACGAAGTCATTGCACGTGTTCAGGTGTAAAACCGGTGCCATTAACTATGTACTGGAAACGACTTGTAAACAAACAAACTCTGGTAAATGGAATGTTGTTTATTTAAGTGTTGAGGAGATGAATAAAGTCTTCGTGGTAGTTGAGAAGTGGAGTGAGGATCGTTATGAAATACCTGCAGGTGTCGGTCAAGAAGAGAGCAGATTAGTGATACTTCCTCATATGCCATTGTTTTTACTTTGTGTATAAATAACGATCAGCCATGCATTGATATACGATTGATGTGGGAGGATGCGTCTGATAATAACGTTCTTGTCCCTACGCGAAACCGTATCATCCTCGACAGAATGTTTGAAATCGTCGGTTTCCGCAAGCTGAAGCCTATATTAGACGCGCGTATTACGGATATGCTTTATTTTGATACGTTCTTGAATACGCATACACCGCTCTGCTCGACAGGTTTACCGATTGTAAGACTGAACAAGGCGAGAATGATCTAGAGCTGGATGCTTATTTAAAAGGTATAGACCCTTCGAAATATCATGAACTTTGGTACAAAGCAATTGAGCGGTACAGGACTGAGCTCACCTACACTGTTCACCCTGAAAAATTGTATCTTTATATAATGAGCAGCTGTCATTACAACTTAGATTATTTCAACTGCCGCCATGAATTGTGAAGATGAATTCACGATTGAAAAGCTCGGATCGGTAAGAGTAAACTCTCGATTGGAAAGGAGTGTTTATAAACTTGAATTTAATAATGATGTTGTGGTGAACGATGACCTCTTTGTGCGTGCTTCTGATTGTATTCTGTCTGTGTTTAAAGATAGCTTGCCAGCCGAATGTAAAGTGGGCACAAAAATAGTTTTGAACGAAATGAAGGCCCTTTACATTGAGTTTAGGCATCCCTATAACTTGAGCGGTGAAACAATGTTAAATCGTATTTATTGTATAGTGCAAAGCAACAATGATATAACTGTAGACTCGATCATCTGCGCGTTTAGTGTTTTAGTTAAGTGTAGTAGAACATAAATTGTATGTATTTTGAGGGGTTTGCAGAATATATATTTTCTATATATTGATATAAATGTGTATATATAGATTTCTCCTGTACTATTATTTTTATGATTATATTCCATCCATTAAAACGGTATTTCTTATATTATCATTTTTTTATTGTAGTTTTTAATATACATATATATTCCTTGATTAATGTATGTATTTCTTATACTATTATTATTTTTTGATTGTATATATGTTCTTCGTTCTTATTTCTTTTATTATTATTTTTTTATATTGTATATAGTCCTCGTTTAAACTATGTATAGAATGAACTATTTTGATTGTATATTTATTTTCTATATATTTCATGAAATTATTTCCAATAATTCGTCTAAATAAACAGAATGATGTAATGGTGTTTTATTTAATTCTTTTGGTTGTATATATAAACGATATTAGTTAATTATATATATATATATATATATATATATGTAAAAATGAACAATGAATAATTCCTATGTTCATATATTTTTATATTCATTCGATAATTTTTAGATCCATTCGTGTGATTCTTATATTCATTTATATAATCATGTATATTCTTATATTTATATTCATATAATCTTTATGTTTACATATTCTGTATATTTATATAATCTTTATATTGAAACATTCATTTTTACGTAAGAACCAAATTCGTATAACGCTGTGGAAGTTTAGGTATATTTTTTTTAATTTGCTTTCTATTTTTGCCAAATAATTGGTGAATTGTTTAATTTTTTTAATATTCCTTAATATTTGCTGTATACTCGTATAAGTATATATATTTAATTAATAGTTTCACTCACTCTTGTACAATGGCTGTAAACTCTTCATTACTGTATCTCTATAATTCATTTCCTCTAAATTCTCCCAATAATGACTTGTACTGTACGTACGAATTAAATAACTATGGCCTATTAATTATGAATTGACGGATGGTATAATTTGAATAACTATGACGTCATAAAGTAAATTAATTCCCTTCACATTTTACATACCTTGAATACTGAATCATGTCTTTAGTATGTGGATATTTTTAGTATTCAACGTATGGTAAATTCTTTAACATAATATTATTATTTATATGTTGTTCATTCATACGTCCATTTCCTTTCTTGACCATTATCTTTTATTTCCATTATCTTTTATTGTCTACCTATGCCCTATTGACATATCAATCCATGTTTACTCATGTCAGTTTCTGTTACGCACACAACCTATTTTATGATTACCGATATGTGTATAATACTTATGCACTCGTACATGTCCGCTGATAGTCATGATTACGTACATGATCATGATTACGTACATGTAAATACGGCCGCATGTATTCTTTTTATTTTTTCTTTAAATTATTTAAACTCTCGCAAGATACTCGTTCATGCTGACGCAAGTGTTCGAATTTCGATGACCACGCCAAAAGTGGGCATCTGAATACGAAATCTCCTCTCTTGCTTGCTTCTAATTTATAAAACATTATTGTGTTATATATATATATACCTTATGTGGCCATCTACTTTATGTTATACTCCTAACATCCTAATTGTCTATAAATATGAAGCACTGTAAAACTATACTTAACTATGTTTCATTGTAATTAACTGTAATAATTAAATATGATGTAATTAATGTACTTTACTGAAACTGTAATTAACGATAATGAGCAAATGTGAATTAATTGGTGATTATAATCATAGTTGTAATAAACCAAAATTACAATGTACTCAGTGATGTAATTGGGATTGTACTCAATGTACTACTCCGACATTATGTCGCCATTTAGGAATGTATTCTCTGCGATATTATTATTATTTTTGCTATTTATTTTTTCGTTTTATTTTGGAATCTTTCAAAATTCTGATAGATTTTTAAATTTTGTTTAACGTCCAAGAATTGTTTAGAGCTCCAGTTCAAGGGGGGAACTTAACCCTCAACTGTACTCCCCCAAAATTTAGACTTATTTAATTCTTGTATTGTAAATTCAATCATTCCTGTCTTAGCCCTTCAGCGAGGAGGTTGAAGCCTCCTCGTTTTAAATTCCGGCATGAGCCATAGGGCGGATCGAAAATGAGGTTTTTAAACCTTTTTTCGAAATTCAAATATGGCTAGTGCGGAAAATATGTGGGTGCTATAGATAATGACTGTGCATAAATACTAGTCCTGCGAAATTATATCTTCAGGTGCCACAAAGCCGTCGAAAAAAGTGAAATATAATGATTTTCTTATATTCTGCATTAGTACAATAACTGAAACTTACTTGTTATTATTATATATTAAGTGTTCCAATTACCAAAATAGTTACTGAATTACGCAGCTCTTAGTTTATTTAGATCAATGTTCTTTTGATTAATGATCTAAATAATCCAGAACTCACCACGAGGAGGTGGCTGCGTGTCGAGCTCCACCCATGCCCTCCCAACCACCCATCCTTGCGCATGTTTTTTTCTATTAACGTTTTATTTAAACTTTATATTCAGCTTTACTTTCGAATGATGGCATTTTTTTACGTGACTGAAGTGTTGATCTTATGAAGCCATCTCGCGCGTTCAATCCAAATACTTTTGATGATGCTTCAGTCACTAATTTTACCATTCTTTCTACTACTTGTGTATGACAAGGGAATTTCTCGAATGGAGGGGTACTCTTGTTTTCTATGAATTCTTCAATCTCATTTTCTGTCAGGTGTCTTGTCACAGGTGGTTCAGTGACAATGCATTTTTGCCAATTAATTAAATCAGTATAATCAGTAGCTTCAAATTGAATAACAGGTACTGTGAAACGCCTCACAACTTTTCCTTGTTTGTTTGCCTTGCTTTCTTTATTCGCCTCCACGCTAATTCTCTTATGGCGCTGCGGTCATCATGAATCATTGATGCTAGAATATTTTCTGGATTTGCAAAAATGCATTTCTTTGTATGACAGGGTTTACAATATCCTTTACTTCGTCATTCAGTGTTCTTGTTAGTTCAATAGTTTTGAAAACATGTTTTGAGCCATTGACAAAAGACGTACTTTGCTTAATAGAAAACCACATTGGGATGTAGACCTTCATTATAAAAGAAGCAATGTTCATGAGGTTCTCAGATGGACTTACAGTTGAAACGTATAGACGAAGCAAACGATTTGCTGTAGTCAGCCATCGTGAATGTGCCATTTTGCCTGGACTACGATGAGCAAGATCTGGAGAGCAATATCCCTTTGTTATGGCCTGATGAATATCAATTAGATATTTTTGGTCGGTGCTAAGATCTTCACAGTCTACAGTTGGTTCCTCAGCATCAATCCTTTCAAACTCGACAATAGGAAGACTCTCACAGTTCTCTAATTCCCTGCCAATAGGACCGGTGAATCCGCGGGGGCCAGATGTTTTTCCATCCAGCTTTGCAACTAAATGGCGTAATGGCAATTCATTGGCATGGAGCTGGCACACTAAATGTTGAACTGGCTTCTTCAGCTTCAATTCTATAAGCCTTATAACGCCTCCCTTTTCTCCAGTGTTGACTGCTGCACCATCGCATCCAATGGCAACAAGGTTTTCCAGGTTCATGTCATTATTTCCAATATACTCAAACATTCCTTTACATATTTCTTCAGCTGATCCAGAATTCACAGAATAATGGCCCAAATAATCTGAACCAGGTTCTCTCACTAAAGTGATATGTTCTTCTGTTACCTTCTTCTGATATACTTTGGACTCTTTTTTTTCTTGGAAGAGTGTAGAATCTTTTCGACCATCAAATAGATTCCTCTGATTGGGACCTGATTTTGATCTTTCATAATTTCTGATCTCTTCTTTTGTCTTTCTCTTCTGATTTTACTCCTATCCACTACTTCAGATGTATTGTCAATAAAAACTTCTCCAATATCTTGCAATACTGCACTAACAATGAATGCTGCAGCTCGATCTGAAACTGCAGTCCTGTCACAAGCAGTAGCCACTGAAGGTAGATTTGTAGTTTTCCTTTTCTTGAATAATTGTTCTTCAGGTTGTTCGAGCTTTCTCTTCGAGCTAACTGGCTCTGGAAATGTATCGTCTGATATTTCGCCAGATTCACTTTCACTGTTTGATGTCGATGATGATAATTCAACATTTGTATCCTGCAATTTCTCCTGTGAAGATTCTTTGGTGAGCCTCACAGCTTCTTTTTGCTTTCTTAGCAACGTAGATGCTTTTTTATTTGAGAGTGTAATATCTACTCTATCAATAAACAGTTTTCTTTCACTCCTTTGATCTAAGAGGAACGTCACTTCTTCCTTTGGAACCGTTTTTTCTTTGGGACAAGAACATTGTGTTAGTACTTTGCACTTGCACGCTGCAATGTCAAAAGTTTCGTGTGTGCTTCTTTTTTGAACATATCAATCTTTGCTTTGTAAGCTTCAGAATTTTTTCTGCTTTGGTATGGCTTCATAATGACACGATACTTTTCGTGGTAGCTTCTGAACATTGTTTCAATTCGCCTGTCTGACAGAATTGGGACGGAAGCACTTTCCCAAATTGTTTTCAATTTATCAACAACTTGTTCTAATATTTGAGATATTGAAGGATCTTTATTAGTATTCTGTTTCAAATCGTTTCTTACAAACTAGTAATATTTAAAAACTCCGTATGTAGGAAGATTCCTGTGCCACAAATCTTCCCCCATACCAAACATGGGGCACTCAGTTGAGGCCCTGGTTGATTTTGCACAAACTCGAGACATTTTGAAAGTATACAAATCTGAAAAAGAAAGAGCTAATATCAATTATACGTTAATTTCAGTTAATAGTACATGGCAAACTTAGGGCAACACAATACAGAAATGCAAATATATAAGAAATATAGTTTAGACTATCTGAGTAACGCCAACAACAGAACACCCACCTGCTACGAGAGCGACAGCTACACTGAACCGAGGTACTCACGTGACAGCTGAGTGAGCTGACTATAGAAAACTGTTTTTAGAGAATAGAAACTTTTTTAAAGGTTGACTGAGCTATTTTTATACAAGTGTGAATAAATTCTTGTCTATTGTGCATCGTGGACTCTTCTGTAATTATTGGTTAAAATCTGCCTTTTTCAATTTTTTTCAATATTGAAGGTCATTGTGGCACCTGAAGATATAATGTTATGATTTTAAATTTATACCAGCTTATTTCCTCACTACTCCACACATTTTCCACACTAGCCAATTTGAAAATTCGAAAAATGAGTTTTTCACTCGGCCCTAATGAGCCATGGTCGAAAGAGGTCGAACCTCTCCCCCCGTAAAAGCCTGATCTAACTTAGAGGCTGAGCATTACCTGTACATTTTAGCAGTAAATTACAGTAAAAGAAAGATTTTTATCTTCTCCTTCGAGCCTTGCTCTCTTCAGAGAACTCAGTCAATAAAGTAGAGAAAAAATAATTTCCAGATACGTTATTAGAAGAATCCGTGAACCTTTAGAGAACTTAGTCTTAAATAGAGTAACATAATTTCGTGATACGTTATAAGAAGCATCAGGGAACCGTCAGATAATTTAGTAAGTTTTCACAGAATCCTCCGAACCACTATAGAAGAAATCGGAGAGTAGTATAGAAGACTCTACTGCGAGTAACAAATCCGTTGCTGCCTCCTAACCAGAACCCCCGTCGACTTCGAACCAACCAAGGCCATAGATGGAGGGGTTAACATATATATATATATATATATATATATATGTGTGTGTGTGTGTGTGTGTGCCAAATGGCTGATTAAGCCTTCTAAGTCGACTGGCTGCTTAAGACTTCTAAGCCAGCTGTCAAGAATATATGCATAATTAAATAAACAGCGCAATCTGGCAACTCAACCCTAATAATGTACTCGTGAACAAGCCATTTACGCTTTCTAAGCCAGATTGAGCCTTCTAAGCCAACGGGCGGATTAGGACCTTCTAAGCCAAGTGCAAAGATCAAGAACTTTATTATGCGTCTGGCAGAGCCAGGCGAAGGATGGTCTATCTCCTTTCTCCTCTCACTCTCACTTACGTTAGGTTGATTCCCCCGCTTGCAACAAGGGGGTGGGGGAGGGGAATCGATCTTGCAACAAAGGGGGATGGGGCTTGCAACAAAGGGTGGAGGGGGAGGACTTGATACAAAAAGGTGGAAGGGGGCTTGCAACAAAGGGGGTAGGGGAGGGGTTTACACCATTGATCAACATTTGCAACATTGCAATTGCACTCTACCCTTTTGCGCCTATACTATTGAAGTAAATCAGTAAATGACCTTCGATGTGATTCTTTGATTCGTTTTTTATGTCCACCAATATCCTGAAGTCTCACTGGACCACTGAAGTACTGTCACACGTGATCGTCTAATATTACTACGACGACGTTTCATTAACGTCTAATCTTTAATCTAAACGACAGGGTGTACCATAAGTCCCTTTAGCCCCTTTTGGAAAAGGTTCAGGGATAAAGAGCTTACGGGACACCCTGTAGGTCGAAATAATACCAACTCTCAGTTAGTAAGGTTTTAAAATACTCCGTTATAATTTGTGGCGGGACACTTTAATAATTCAGTTAATAGATCTTAATAGCAATCCATCATCAATGGATGATCTTGAAGAACTCTCAGAGGTGGACAGTAATGTATTTGATAAATACTTAAACACATTTAAATACTATTTATAAATACATTTTTTCAGGGTATTTAAATGTGTATTTAAATACAATATTATTGATGTATTTTGTAATTATAAATATATATTTTGAAATACATTTTAAAATACTTTGTCAAAAAATCAGTTTACTGAAGTATTTTGAGAAACTCCTTGAACTTCTTTTATTGCGACTTGTGGCAATTCCTACGCCGCAGTGACGTCGCGCTACCATTGGAATTTGTTGGGGCCAGAGCTTAGTCGGTTTGGATCAATCGTCGAGTGAGGATGTTAGAATTGGTTAGCTCACTGTTGACTGTCGTTATCATCTGATTCCTAATATCCTATTCCAGAGCACTCGTCACTTGATGATGGAAACATCAGACAGTAACCACAGTGAAGTTTGTGATGAAGCATATCAAGATGATTTCGTTGAAAGCAAAAGCAACCACCCTTTATTGGATGGAAAATCATGAGTTAGAATACCTGGAAGAGTATATGCTATATCTGGTGCCCATTGCACGTGCCATTGATCGCCTTCAGGGTGAGAAAGGATACTATTATGGACAGTTGATCCCGACGCTCCTCACTGATGAGAATCAGCTAGAGACGCTTGAAAGAAAGATGCCCAAATACTGCAATCCTCTTCATGCCGCAGTAACTTAGGGTTTGAAGATTAGATTTTCTCACTAGTTGAATCTTGATCCCAGAGTTAATGATGCAGTTGTTGCCGCAGTATCTCTTCCCTTCTTCAAGCTCAGATGGGTTGGCTGGAAAAAGAATTGGGATTACCAGATCACGACAGCAACTGTTCGTGATAAGCTCAACAATGTAGTCAAAGATATGACCGACGATGTGAAAGGGGGATCACCTCTCTCCTTCGAAAATGATGAATAATTTCACATTGAATAAGACTATCACCACAATCTGGAGAAGAAACTCCAGACATGGTCGTCATCAGATATCTGAACGACGCAGATACCAACTTGTTCTGCCTGTTCAACCACAAAGCCATTCAGAAGGCCTTCATCAAGTACAAAACTACGATGCCTTCATCAGCTCCAGTAGAGCGTCTTTATTTTTTTGCCGGAATGATTAATTCACCCAGGAGAGGGAAGCTGTCCGACGGACTTTTTGAGAACTTATTACCCTGGTTTATTACCCTGTATCTCTCAAAGTGAATAAATGTTAATCGCTTCAGTTAACTTTTGGCTCCTCGTGAGGGAAGAGTCTACACCCTATTGAACAAACAACAGAGACACTCACTATTCGCCACAGAAAAATATGTTTTCTGGGGAAGCTATATTGGAGTAACTATCATAATCGAAGCCTATGAACCTTGTAGGCAACATATTCTACATTTACTGAAGTATGTTCTTATATCTTTTCGAAGTGCTTCATATACAAATAAATTTGTGGTTAATTCACTGTCATTCTTAGTCATTTGATAATTTATACGAAAAACAATTTATTTCATTTAAAGTAAATATACAGGGTGTAACAAAAGTTCGTCTTCATAGGGAAATAAGATAGAACAGAATTGATCTTGATGATAACCGGCAGCTTAAAAAGACAAGTAAAAATGTGTCAGCGGCTACATGGAATGCAATTTGAGCATGTACAGGATTAATTGGTAAGTTGATTGCATTGTTTTTAATGTATAGTTAAAACTATTTTCTCGTTCAATTCTGTTATCTTATATACCTATGAGAACGGACTTTTGTTACACCCTGGCTAGTGAATATATATATATATATATATTGTACGTATGTAGAGAGCGACCGGAAATTCATTTCCTCGCCGTTCTCAAACATCATTGAATCAAAACAAAAGCAAAAGCTATACACGTGGGCATGAAACAAGCCCACGGAGGAAACACAGATTTTGTGGTATTTCCGAGATGACCACCAGAGGACGTCAACAAGGCTTGTAAAATGGGATTTCTTTCTAATATCACTTTCACTTGCCATTTTCTCGTTTTTATCGTTACGGCTCTCTCTTAGCGCCTTCGTCAGTAACACCACTCTTTATCAAAAGCCTGTGAAGCTCGCATAAATAACGATAATAACAAATTTTGGAAATTTGTTAAGAATCAAACGGGTGTCAAAAATGTCCTCCCTCCGACAATCGATGGGGTGTCGGGGGAGGATGAAATTGCAAAGCTGTGGAAAAACCACTACTCTAACATTCTTAATAGTGTGAGTAGGGATAATCTTAAGATAGATTGCAGCGAAACGATTGTGGGAGGGACAAGGGAAAATATTTTGATATCATTTTCTGAAGTAAAGAGGTTAATTAAAGAGTTAAAGACTGGTTCTGCGTCAGGGGTAGATGACTTACCGAATGAGCACTTAAAATATGCAAATGACGTAGTATGTCTGCATATATCATTGCTCCTACCAGCCATGCTTGCTCATAGCTATATCCCTGCAGAGTTCATGAGGGTATATATCTTGCCCCTGGTCAAAAATAAGTATGGAGACATTCTGTCCAGCAATAATTACAGGCCTATTGCTGTCGCTTCCTGCTTCTCGAAACTACTAGAAAAACTCTTGTTACTCCGATTAAATGATTTCCTATGGACATCTCCTAATCAGTTTGGCTTTAAAAGGTCCCACTCAACTGACCTGCGTATCTATGTACTTAAAGAAACAATATCTAAATACATTGACAGTAATTCAACCATTTATAGCTGTTTCCTTGATATACGTAAGGCATATGATAGGGTGACCCACAATATTTTATTTGCAAAACTAGAAGACAGGAAGGTTCCCATGTACATATTAAATTTATTGAAATTTTGGTATTCCCACCAATCTTTCACTGTTAGGTGGGGCAATGTACTATCCGAGTGTTTTGGCTCCTCTTGTGGGGTGAGACAAGGCTCCTTGCTCTCCCCTATGCTGTTTAATGTGTATATTGACGGATTAATTGCTTCACTTAATGAGGCAACAGTAGGATGTTGTATAGATAACACAAGGATAAATAACTTAGTTTATGCCGATGATATGGTGTTAATAAGTCCCTCTGTTAAAGGTCTGGATCGGCTACTAAAAGTCTGCGAAGTGTATTCGCAGAAACATGATATTCTTTTTAATGTTACAAAAACTAAGGTTATGCAATTTCATCCTAAAAGCTGTAATCAGCCAGCTGATATAAGGTTTAAAATGAATGGTGAAGTAATTGAGGAAGTACAAGAGTTTAAGTATTTGGGTCAAACTATTACCAGCTCCTTGAGTGATGACTCGGATATAAGAAAACAATCTCGAAGCCTGTGTGCTAAAGCGAATATGACCATAAGGAACTTTCGTTTCTGTACAAGTGAAGCTAAAGACACACTCTTTCGTACTTTCTGCAGTAATATATACGGTCAGCAACTCTGGGTGAATTATAAAAAAGGTTCTGGCAGAACCCTAAATTTGCTGTACAACAGGTCGTTTAGACTCTTACATAAATTACCCCCGAGATGCTCAGCTTCGCAAATGTTTGCAACCCGCAATGTTCCGAGCTTCCCGGAGGTAACAAGACGTGCTCAACACAGTCTAATGCAAAGAATTAAAAAATCAACCAACCCGATCATCCAAGCTATCCATGAGTCCTGCCATTTATCCTCTAAGCTATGGACTTTTTGGTACGAAAATGTCTGTCTGTAGCTCCACTTAACTTCGACAGTGCAGTATTATTTCTAATCAATTGTATATATTTTTATCCTTAGTGTATGAACTGTCATTGTATTAATAATATTTGTCATATGGACTATAGTCTGCCAACAAACCTTTTCATTTTCATTTTCATTTTCATTTCATTATGCCACCCACTCTCCGGCCTTCGCCGGATAGCGGCCCGCTGTTCCTTTAAGGCTCCGGTCGAGCATACAGGAAGTCTATCCTCAAGTAAGGCCCTCTATATTTTCATCCTGAAAGAAGCAACATCACTGCTGCAGGAGTTTCCGTTGGCCCCCTTTTCAACAAGTCTCTACCGGCCCTCAACACTCATCCTCTCGCCGGTAAGGCCAGTCCGCCTGCAGAAGCAATCCTTTGAAGCCCAGGTCCGTAAACCTTCCAGTAGGCTACAAGCCACAAGCCTACTCTTGCCTTCGTGTTAAGCACTTCCCGCGTAGCCTGCATAGTGTAACCGCAGTCTAGAGAGTAGGCTATACTCAAAAGTATACGCAAATAACCGGCAAACTAACTCTCTCATTACGACTGCGGTAGGCCTGTACAATTATTTTACTGTATTCAAATATCTTACTGTATTTGTATCCGCTTGCTTATTTGCTCATCTATGCATTTCATTTTACTTGCCTAATCCATTTACGGTACCATACCGTACTTTTATTATCTCAGTTATTATTGGCTTAATTACTTATTGTGCATTCAGTGTTGCATATCTCATTAGCCTACATAAATTAGTGTTTATCATCATTGTACTTAATTAACGATTATACTGTGTAACCATTTCGCATTGACAATAATCAGTCATTTGTAATATGCTATAAATACCGTTATACAGTAGAATTGTTAATCACTGTGAACAAATAATTCATTTACTTTTCTAATTAAACACAAAACAACAAAGTAATTTCTCTCTCCTTATTAAATATTGTTTGTTTGGGCTGTAGGCCCAAGTTGGTGACCCCTAATTATTCATTTCAATTTAATTCATAAATTATAGTAAGCCTACTTTCTTGGCCACATCAAATTGGTGATCCGTAGGCCACTCTATATATATATATAATAAAAAATAAAATTAATGTCGTAAGATGAGGAGCGATTACTCTTCATTAATCTCCACGAATTAAATGAGTCAGGAATTTAAAAAAAATCATAATATCTAAAGCCCGAGCAGTGTTTGTGTTCACAGAAACACAATAAAAATACCGACCTACAGTAATTTTCGAGATAAAAAAAAAATATTGTTTTTACCTAATAGTGTTCCTAAGTCTTTGTATTACATTGATAGAAATTTATTTCTTATACTGAAGAAAATTTTTAAAGGCTGAAAAGACTTGCTGAAAATCTGGATACACAAGATAATCACGTTAATACTATGGCGTGAAAGAGAAAATGTGTGGAAAAATAATATTTGAAGCTGCGGAGTTTTGGTAGACAGAAAGTTTTGACGTCACGTACGTTTATGAAAGCTTTATCAGATGAGATTAAGCTTACTGTGCAGTTTATCAGATGGAATTAGATGGCTTATCTGATCAGCAGAAGTGACAAAGCTTCCTTAATTTTTGTATATATTTTTTAACCTATATTTTTTGTGTTAGAGTTTGAGCAACTTTAATTTTGTTTTATTTATTCTTATTTATTCACTCGTGTGTATATATATATATATATATATGAAATTGGTGATCCATAGGCCACTATATATATATAGTATATATACACTAGTTATTTCGAATGGTCATACCAGTATTTTTGTGTTAATTATGACATTATAATTATAACTGAATTGATTTTATGCTTTAGGGTCAATTATAATTAATTGTTTATACACTTTAGTCTTAAATTTTAACTGTTTTTCGCGCTCTGCTCGTGGCGCCTGTACTGGCCATTTCGCGCGTAACCTGCCCTGATTTCTTGTTTCACCCTTTAATACGTCATCAATTTACTCCGTCATAGTGACTTCCGGTAAGACGCGCCAATTGATTCTTCCGTCAATACATTTTATTTCCATATCGTGGCGTTTTCGGCATTGCTTCTTTTTGGGCACAATTCCCACACTTTGCATTTTGTACAAGGCATCAGTTTCGCTTAACAAAAACAATGATTACACTGGTATGCATATGAAATTTTTTTGTCTGCTGTGAGGGTTTTTTCAACTCATATTATATAATTCGACCATGCTGAATTCGAAAATGACATTGGTTTTCCTCAATCAGGTCAGGTTTTTTCTCTATTGCCCATTTATTATAAGTCCAATTTTATCCCCAAATTTATTGATTTTTTTAGCTTAAACACTGTAGATACGAGTAATATTATAAGAACACTCGTGAAAAATGAAAACATTGTGTGAATAAATACTTTTATTCATACAATGAATATGGAAAAAATTTATTGAGGAAGGAATGAAGTTTTTTTGGCTTTCCGTCTGTGTTTTTCTTCGGGCACGTCTCGCTTCAAACACCAGCAATAGTCCGCCAGCATATTGATATCCCAGTTTCCCTGGTACCTCTCTTCCATTATTTTGATATCTTGGTGAAATCGTTCACCCTGTTCCTCACTATAATCCCCGCAATTTTCAGGAAAATAGTGCAAGTGGGACCACAAAAAGTGCATTTTTATGGACATGCGCGACCCATGAGCTTTGAAAGCTTCCATCAAGTTTTCGACAACGGACTCGTATTCTGGACTTCTACGCTTGCCAAGAAAATCAGTGACAACTGATTTGAATGCCTGCCAGGCATTCTTCTCAGTTGGAGTCATTGCGTTTTCGAACTGAGTATCCTTGATCAAAGTTCGAATTTGAGGACCATCAAAAACCCCAGCATTTAGTTTAGCATCAGATATATGAGGAAATTTACTCTAGAGATATCGGAATGCTGAACCCTCCTTATTCATTGATTTGATGAAATTTTTCATCAAGCCCAGCTTAATATGAAGAGGTGGGAGCAAAATTTTGTTGGTGATACAAGGGGCACTGAAACGACATTATGCGACCCAGGTTCAAAATTCTCTCTGGATGCCCATTCACGCTGTGCATAGTGCTTCTCATCCGCTCGGCTATCCCATTTGCAGAGGAAACATGGGTATTTCGTGTATCCCCCTTGCATTCCCAATACAAATGCCACAATCTGAAAAAAAAATGAAAATATTTAAAGAATTTAGAGAATTTGTTCTATCAGATAAAAAAATCTATGCATTGGACTGTATCACTTCTGTGGGGAAGTTAAGTGTTCTTATACGCTCTCAAATAACCTTTGGAAAAACAACATAGTCACTAGCAATAGTTTACTTATGATATTAGTATTACCTTCAAATCTCCACAGATCCTCCAGTTATGTTGGTCGTATACGAGAGCATCCAGTAAAATTTTCATGTTATCGTAGCTCTCAGTAAGTTGTACGGAATGTGCTACAGGGACTGATGCAACCCTATTCCCAATGTTGAGAAGTACTGCTTTCAAACTTCGTTTAGACAAGTCTATAAATAGCCTCCATTCTGATGCGTTATATGGCAGGCCCAAGGATTCGATTAGCCCCTCAACATTGCAGCAGTACACTAAGGAAGAGGTATTTTCGTGCACTGCAAAAAACTTGCGGAATTCTTCCTCTCGTTTCCTATACCAGGAGAATGTTGTTCCCGGAGGCAGCAAGTTGTCCTCTCGAAGTCGTGAGCCCAAGATCTCGGCAGCTAATTTGGAAAGTCCTAAATCCCTAGTAAGATCATTAAGTTCGGCCTGGTTGAGAGGCCTCGGCTCATTTGAAGCGGTATTTTGAGGTATATACGACTGGGACTGGTCATTGGCATTGGTCATTGATTCATCATCAGAATCATCGAAGTCCAGGGTTTGAGGTGGGTCGGGTATTGGAATTCCAGGACCATGGGGTACAGGTCTCATAGCAGAAGGAATGTCAGGGTATACAACAATGTGTTTATTCTTCTTGTTAACTCCTGAAAATAGAAACACAGAAACATGGATATAAAACTTGCATATGAAATAGAAGAAGCATTCAGAGAGTGGCGGCTCGTGAGGGAAGGCTGCGGTCTGTAAGATATGAAATAGGTCGATGGAGTCTGTATATTTTCTTTCTTTTTCATTCATATTGTCCCTTCGGGGACAATATGAATGAAAAAGAAAGAAAATATACAATCAATGTATATGTAAATGTAACTTGTATAACAATATGTATGTGTAAATGTATTTTCTATAACAATATGTATATGTAAATGTATGATTACCATTATGGTGAGTATTATGCTATATATGGTGAATATTACATTATGGTGAATATTAGTGATGTAGGTCACATCCGCATCCGCGGAACATCCGCACATTTTCTCGCATCCGCATCCGCATCTGCATCCGCACTTTGGACTGCGGATGTCGTGCGGATGTGGACCGTTGAGATAAAATGTCATTAATAAGCGGAAATTATCAAATTCTACTATAATAATAGAACTAGTTCATTGTGCGCAAAAGTGATGCAAGCGACAAGACGAGAGGCTGTTCTTGTATGAAGTTGCTCTCTTGCAACCTACTTAGATCCACGTTACAAAGCTAAGTTATTTTCACCTAGTACATTAGAACGAGTTAAATCATCACTTTGCAAAGCAGTTGAAGAGCTTCAATCTCTTGAATCTGTCGCTTCGCCACCCACCAAAAGAATAAAAGTTTCAGTGACAGAACCAACACCTTCAACAAGCAAATCTATCACAGAATCTCTCTCTCAGTTTCTTGAGTCAAGCAGCGATGACGAGACCTACGCGATGTCAAAAGATGTAGTAAAAATGATCGAGAGCTATCACCAAGAAAAACGCCTGGCTGCATGTGACAATCCTATTAGTTGGTGGAAAAATACGCAGAATATTTATCCATACTTGAGTAAACTTGCAAGGAAACATTTAGCACGTCCTCCAACAAGCGTACCAAGCGAGAGATTATTTAGCAGTGCTGGATTAATATATGATGAAAAGAGACAGACTGGCAGCAGAAAAGGCAGAAAAATTAATGTTCCTTAAGCATAACCTTCCTATAATTAAATTTGAATATTAAACGATGAACATCTTAGTTTACTTTATTTTAATTACTCATTTATAAATATGCCTAATAAAACTTTAAACTTAATATAAATAGTTATCAAGCTAATTAAAGATCTCTTTCTATAAGGGTGGAGGTTGGGGAAAGAGGTCGGGTAACACAATTATGGTTTCTAATTGTGGCTGAAACTCAACAAAATATAACGAATTTATTTGCAGACGAATTCACTAATTGATTTCTATTTTAGTTAGATGCTTGCTATTATTTTATATGTTCAGGGAAAAGTACAGCAATTATTGTACAATTAATCAATTATACTACATTATAGCTACAGCTCTCTCTATATAATAACTTATTATATACGTTAAACACAACAAATCTCGAATATATCCTAAAAAATAACGAAAATGTAGACATCCGCATCCGCATCCGCATCCGCGGATGTTGAAATCAAACATCCTCTTTCGCATCCGCATCCGCGGATGTGAAAAAAATGACATCCGCTACATCACTAGTGAATATTATGTCAAGTTTCATACGAGGATTTCAAAATATTTAAGAAAAATAAATTTATAAGCCCACCTTGGAGGTTTGTCATGCAGAAATAGCAATCTGTCACGTGATCCTTTCCTTCTCTCCAAATCATGGGAATTCCAAAAGGCAAAGATTTCGCTCTGCCTTTGCTCCATCTTCTCAAATTTTCAATGCACGTCTTGCAGCACATATGAGGGGCGAAATTTTTGTCCTGGTCCCCTAGCTTAATTCCAAAGTATGCTCTATACATTGTCTTCACAAATTTAGTGATTTGGGACTGGTTATTTGGCATGGTAACCGTCCCACATATGTAGCAGAATCTATTGGGATCATTTTTACACTCTCTATTCATTATGAAATATTTTATCTATATGCCTGAAAAGTAAAAAAAAGATATTATACAAGTGAAACAAGTGATGATAGATGTTACTGTTCCAATTCCGCTTTGACAAAATCACGAAAAATTCTATTTTACTTATGAGGCCATAGCCGGATAACCTGAGCTGATTGAGAAAAACGGATTGCAGATTCGAAATCAGCAGGAAAACCTCTATAAGAATCACTTACAAAACCCTTGACAGCAAAATTGATGCATACCAGTGTTATAGGTTAACACTCATTTTCACTCACCAGCAAAAACAGGCACTGTTCCTGCAAACAAACGCCAATGAAATGTTAAATATTTATTTCTGCAAAAAATTAGTTGCATACTTAGACTCAGCATAAAAATTTGTACTAGTGACAAAATGTTCATAAAAATTTAACACAGTCCAAATTTTTAATAAGATCCGGTTTCAGTTCTTTTAATTGAAACTTCTCCTTGGACCCAACAAAAATTAAAAAGAAATAAAGGTTACTTAACCTCCTTCATTTAAATTGGGAATAATTATTCCTGTTATTAATGATTCGGGAAATTACTTAATATTACTTAATTACCTGTCGGCTGTTCAACTTTACAAAATATCCTGCTCCTAAGGTTAAATGGTATTAGAATTAGCGATTCTACGCCTATAAGCTTTTGAGATCACCTGAAGATCAGGAGCCCCAGCCTTGTTTAGTTAGCTTTATAAGGTTAACTAACGAAAATATCACGACCTAACCTAACCAATCGTCAAGGGCGTACAGTTGACCTAACGATTGGTTAGGTTAGGCCGTGATATTTTTGTTAGTTAGCCTTATAAGGCTAACTAAAGAAGACTGAGGGCCCTGATCTTCAGGTGATCCAGGTTTTGCCTTAAAAGTTAGCAAAATAAGCAATTTAGTTACTGGTCAAAAAAAGAAACGCAATTAGCTTGCATATGGTGTAAAATTTAAGTTGTTAGTGGTATTATCACAGTTTCAAGATTATGGTTAAATGTTTGTTCAAATCTTTTAAAGCCACTTAGTGCATGTTTTTAAACCTGACTAATCCCGGCTAAGACGCCATTTTGTTACAAACAATAAACAGAGATTAAATTGAATGTATTCTTTATGAAGGCATGCATTTTTTCTTTGACTTCACAGAATACACACTGCCCGTTGAGAAAACCAAACTTTTTCCCGCGATTGAGGCATGCCACGACTCTCAGAGGTCAACAGAGGTCGTGCCTTGGGCATGTTGGATGCAGGCATGTCTGCTGTCCAGGTTGCACAACGAATGCATGTGCATCCCAGCACAATCTCTAGGCTTGTTAGACGGTACAATGCCACAGGAAGTGTTCAGGACCTGCCAAGACGTGGGCGACCTCGTGTGACGACCCAACGCCAGGATCGCCACATTGTACTGCAGCACCTGCGTCAACGGCAGCGGAATGCTCGTCAGACAGCCAGAGAGACACCTGGTATCCACAACAACAGAATTAGTGACCAGACCGTCAGAAACCGACTCCGTAATGCAGGACTCCGATCCCGCAGGCCTTACAGAGGTCCTTTTCTCACTGATGCAAGAAGGCAACGACGCCTGCAATGGGCCTATCAGCACCGTGACTGGACACAAAGAATGTGGAACCAAGTCCTCTTTTCTGACGAGTCTCGCTTCAGACTGTCCAATTCTGATGGCCGTGTCAGGGTATACAGACGACCAGGGGAGCGATACTCAGATGCTGCAGTAGTGGAGCATGACAGATGGGGAGGACCAAGTGTCATGGTTTGGGCAGGAATTGCCTTTGCTTCAAGAACTGAGCTGGTGGTTGTTGATGGCGCTCTGACTGCCCAGCGCTACAGGGATGAGATTCTTCACCCACATGTTCTTCCATTCATGAGGCAACATCCATAATTGGTGCTCCTGCAACAGGACAATGCCAGACCTCATGCAGCCAGGATAGTGCAGGCGTACCTGCAGGGACAACAGGTGCAGACCTTACCATGGCCAGCCTTCAACCCAGACATGTCACCGATAGAGCACGCATGGGATGAACTTGAACGGCGAGTTCGCAGACGTCAGCATCAGCCGCAGAACATCAGGGAACTGACCAATGCAATTATTGAAGAGTGGAGGGCCATCCCTGTTCTTTCCTGCAGAGACTGTTGAGGTCGATGAGGGCCAGACTCCAAGCCTCCATTGTGGCTAGGGGTGGCCATACGCGTTATTGACTGTTTGTTATGTTAAAGAATCATTTACTATATACTGAGTCCTCATGTTTATTAATAAATCTCAAAAATCGCGTTTCTTTTTTTGACCAGTATATAAGGTAATAATATACAACAACGAAAACCTACAGCTACGGCCTAAAGAGTTGAAACACCTATGACTTGCCTCGAATTTTGAATTTGTATATGCCTCCAACCAAACATTAGGTTATTTTGAAGTTGTATTGTGAAATAAGTTGGCGAGGGTGGTCACAACATGTCTGAACTGCATCAGAGCTGCACACAAGAAGGCTGTTTCAGAAAGTCTTCAGGTTCTACTGTGCGGTGATTCACGTCTGTCATTCCATTGTGTGATAATCTGTGATGCACAAAACTATTTCTAACTGATAGCTAATGAAATTAATGTCAATCCAACTTTTGTCTCGACTTCAGTTTCGAGAAATAGTTTAAAAGAGCAAACTGATGAAGTAATTTCCTTTTGGATGTGATCAGAATGGGACTCCAGACATCGCCAGAAACTCAGTCAGCCATCATTGTCCTTCATGAGGGCAGCCGTCAGTTTGCTGCCAGAGGTTACGCCAGTCATATCACTGTCTCCAGGATCATTAAACCTCCACTGCATGAATTTTTTTAGGATTAAGTTATGAATGCGTGTATTTGACAGGTTACAAATTCGTCTGTTTATACAGCAAAGGGTTAAAAGGTGGCAGAAGACAGGTGGTTATGAAGCAAGAGCACTGTCAGGACGGCCAAGAATTAGTTCACAACACCAGTACCGCTTTTTGTGCCAATCCAGTCTGCGCGAAAGGACGGCCAGCAGTGTGCACCTGCTGAAGGACTGGCAGGTAGCAGGAGTGTAAGCACCAGCAGCACAGTCGGAAGGCGGTTAATGGAGAATGGTTTGTCATCACGCAGACCTGTAAAGAAGTTTCTTCTTAGTCGGAAGAACATCCAGAACCGCCTTAATTTTTGTAATAAATATAAATACTGAGCTGAGGATGACTGATGCAAATTCATTTTGTCGGACGAATCTACTTTCACCTGTTTCGGCAACAAAGGAGGAATTCATGTACGCAGAAGAAAAGGCGAGTGTTTCAACACGGAGTGTACAGTACGCTCCGTGATGCAGCCCGAGACTGTTACTATTTGGAGTGTTTTTCCAGTATTGTTTTTCGGGTCGAAAATCAGGATTCGTAGATATTCTACCCAAATGGATAGCAATGAACACGAAATGGTACCTCCAAACTCCTCGAGACCACTTACTACCCACATTACGACTCCAGTTTCCAGAAGGATATTTCTTCTTTCGGGATGGTGGTGCACCTTGTCACCAAGGAAAAGCAGTAATGAAATAGTTGGATGATCACAACATCACTCCTTTAGCGGAGTGGCCTGGTAACTCACCAGATCTTAACCCAATCGAGAATCTGAGAAATCGTCGGTTAGGCGATACGAAAAAGGCAGCCACGAAACCGGAACGAACTAGAATTAAATCCACAGACAGCTTGGCAGGCCTTACAACCATCCAGCTTCGAACACTAAGTATACAGTATGTTTTATCTTTTCGGTGTTTGTTACATCTTCACAGAACCAGAAGAACGGGTGTTTGAATTTATTCAAAATATTTACTCAGAAAAAAGAAACTGACTTGGTTAATAAAAAGGAAATGTAGATGTATAAATAAACTATACAATGAATGGAGTGACCTCTTATATTACTCCCTGCCTCATTATAATGACTGAAGAATATCTAAAGGTATAATGCAGTGATCATGCGTAATTCCTTATTTTTGTGTTATTATGTGAATGTATTTGAATCCATTGAAACTATCGAAAAAATGTTAAATAATGGAGGATACTTTCTCAGTTATCATTAGGGCTCGTTGGACCTAAATATGAGAAGAATTTTGAAAATAAAAGTAAAATTGAGTAAATAAAGAGGAAGGAAACGGTATATATAGTGATTAATTTAGAGAGCTAGAAAGAAGAATTAGGAAGAGTTTTTAGCTTTAGCTTTTGTCGCGCACACATGCATAATGCCTCAAAATGTGTTTTGAATAGAAAAATTAATTCTTCATATGTACAGTAGAAGTTAAGCTGTTGACAGAAACAAATACTGCTTAAAATGAGTAGATGAAAGAAACTAACAATTAGTATGTTAAGAGTTAAATTATTTATAAATGATAAAAATAGTGAAGGAGCAACAGCTTCAGAAAACAGGAAAACAAGAAAAGCAAAAACAAGGGTTCTGTGAAAAAGCACGAAGTTTGAAAACATGGTAATAAAAAAATAGTAAATAAAAAAAATAATAATCCCCCCTCCCAATCAAAACTGAGATCCTATAAGGAGTACAAAACGTCTTGCCCTTTTCGTAGAGAATTATACCTCCACTCGAACTCAGTGTTGTGGGTAAAATAAAAATTATTTTCATAAAAACAAACCTAGGCCCTGTAAGAGTGCAGAAAGTTCAGAAACTGGTTGAGACAAGACTCGCCTTTTCTGTAGAGAATTACACCTCTGCTCGGCATCACTGTTGTGCGTAAAAATTGAAAATTATTTTCAACTCAAATCTTCAGAAAACAAACCTAGGTCCTGTGAGGGAGCACGAAGCTCAGAAACTGCTCGAGTCCCGCTAAAGACGGTAAATGTAGAATAATTCAAGATCACTTTCTTTTCAAGAAAACGTACTATAATGCATATGCATTTACACAATAAATTCAAACTCTCCTCCTGAAAGCGGCTAATGTAATATAATAGTACATAATACACCAAAAAATATAAAAAAATATTACGCTTTAAACGGTATTAGGGTTACGCTATAAAAATAATTACTTTAACTCTTCAGTAAGAGCATAATCTTCAATGAAAATGACAAAGTTTTAATATTATATTTTAGAACAACAACCGAAGGTGTAGTTTATAGGTTAATGGTAATAATACGAAGGTACAATGTTATTTCAAATACGTTAAAAATTTTGAATTTGAAAGTACACTCAAACCCCGTTAATTCGCACTCTGTTATTTCGTACTTCGGCTTAATTCGTACATTTCTTCGACTCTTCGAAATATCTGGGGAATTTCGAACTTTTTGGTACCAATGTACGAATAATCCGAGAGTTGTACGAATTGTACCCACACGACCAATAAGACCAATAACTAAACTAAACATTAATAATGTACATACTCTACGGTAATACAGTAACAAAACTGTACACTATTACTATTAATATTATGAAGAAATAGTTTAAAACCTTTCCAATTAATTTATATAGTACAGTTTAGTTACTGGACAATAGATTTAAAAAATACACCACACATTCGTATAAAATGTTAAAATACCCATCAAATTTTGTATACATATTAGCGTGTAGCGTCATAAGCGATCTGGAGGCACATTTCAGGTTTTGTACAATCAACCTTGCTGATTTCAGAAAAGAAATCAAAAATTTTCTGCAACAAGCAGAACACCTCCTTTTTCGCATGTAAAAAATACAAAATTCTTTTTAATTACAGTTGGCAACACTGACTGACATGGTACTTCTGGCAGCTTTCTAATTATTCTCAGTGAGTCATCCCTGGAATTTCTTAGTTCTACGCTAGCTCGCTTGAGAGAAAGAAGTGTTTTTTCTGTGGATGGGTGTTCAAAAACCCCAAGGTACTAACGAAAGGTGCGTTTTGTGATATATACATTATACACATTTCGGATCAATCCCAGAATAGGCACCTGAAATCATTTTTAGGTGCTTAATCTGGGATTGAGGCAAAACACAGGTGCTTAATCTGGGATTGAGGAGAAAAAAATATAAACAGTTTTTAGAGATATAATTTCATTGTTTTTATCAATATTTGAAAAAATCAACTCTAACCTAACCTAACCTAACCTAACCTAACCTAATCTTTTGCTATATCTTCTGCTTTTTTGGTTAGTTTTGCTATTCTTACCAGTTTGATTTTTACCTGATTTTCACATTTAATATTTTATTAATAATATTATTCGATTTCTATTTCAGAAATAATTTTTCTTTATTCATTAAACCACTTTAAACCTTTTGTAACTTTGCCTTTATTACATTTGTAATAAACTTTGTATAAACAATAAATTTTGTAATCATCAGGTTTTTTTTATTTAATTCCTTGCAACGTGCCTATTCTGGGATTGAGGTTGAACGCAGGTGCTTCATCTGGGATTGAGGTACATCAGGTGCCTATTCTGGGATTGACCCCACATTTCTTTGTTTTGTTGTGTTTTACATTGTTTATAAGTTTGTTATATGTCTTAGGGTATATATATACACCTATGGATATTTATATACATAATACATATGTGTGTGCAGTATATTTTTATATATATATTGGTAAACTTATTGTTTACCAATAAACCAAGCCTTATATATATATACTCATAATCATATATATTTTTTATTTATACGTTTGTGTTTTTGTTTCAGTGTTCCTCTGTGATACTTGTTGAGTTTTGCTGGTACAATGAGCACGCAAAGAACACGGGGATCTGCCAGCCACATTGTCTTTGGTTCTCCACTATCAGAGCTTCCTCTGTCTGAACTTCCAACCCGTATACAAGTTGCAAGGCATTTCCTCTTCTTGAAGGAGAACAAGTACACCAGCAACAGGGAGATTCTTCCGGAGGTATGCCAAACACTCACTGACCTTTGGAATCGTGCTAACATTCCATCACAGCCAATCAAGAATGTGAAGACCAAACTGCTCCGATTGATAGAAAAAGGCTCACAAGCATCGAAGCAAGGCAAGCAGGCCACAAAAACCAAGAAGTTCGAGGAAAGCCTGAATCAATTGTTTGACATAGCTGTCTGCCAATGCGATGATCTGTCTGCATGCCACTGTGAAAAAGAAATGAAAGTTCCACGACGAGAGCATGCCTTTCTGATCGACCAGAGAACCACGCGGATCATGCAGATCAGTCGGGTGGATACGAATGTGACTCAGATGATGGAGAGAAGGAAGTCAAGAGAGGATCGGATGCAAGAAAGACAAGAAGAAGAGAATAGAAGAAAAACGGAACGGCAAGAGGTAGCATCCTCTGCAGATGTGGTCAAATCAGCTCAAGCAGAAGCAGACTCCAGTGGTGAAAGTGTTGGTGATGAGAGGATGGGTGATAGTGCCCAGGAGGACAGGAACATCACACCGATTCCCACTGATGCTTTGGAAGCTGACCGGTATGGTGTATTGAACAGGGCTGCTGCAGCTATCAGCACTGCAACATTGGTTGACTATGGCATCATTAGTTCTGATGATCAGATAAACGTAATTGACCACCACAAAGTATGGAGAGCACGGCAGAAGGTATGGAGGGATCGGACGGAACAGTAACTTACCACGATGTGGAGTCCTGCTTTAATTTTTTGTGGGCGGAAGACATGATACTTGTCAAAGAAAAAGGGGAACAAATGGTACAGCACAAAGAAAGTTGAGGACCACTATGTGCTGGTCGGAGAACCTGGAACCTTCTATCTAAGCTATCTGACACTGGAACGAGGAATTGGCACTGTCATTGCGGATGGACTTCAAAATGCGATTGAAGAAATGGGTATTGCAGACAAGATAATTGCAGTGGGAGCCGACAGCACAGCCACAAACACAGGGCACAGAAGTGGAGCAATACACCTGCTAGAGTGCCGCCTGGGTCGCCCTTTGCACTGGTTCATCTGTGGTTTGCATTTAAATGAACTCCCACTGCGCCACTTGTGCAAGGAACTCATCAGCCCAACAGAATCTGCAACTCAATGGAAACAACCAATTGGCAAAGCTTTGGCCACATGTGAAAGTTTGCCACTTTCCTCTAGAGGAATTCAATGTATTGCTGATGGCCACACTCTCCCGGATGTTGACCTTACTGAATTGAGTCGTGACCAAGCCTACCTCTACAGAATGATGAAAGCGATAATGACTGGTGTCATTAGTGAAGATCTTCTACGTGAGAAGCCTGGAACAATCTCCCATGCAAGATGGGTTACAACTGCCAGCAGAATTTGTCGGCTATATGTAGCGATGGCGCAGCCAAGTGATGAACTGTATTCACTCACACAGTTTGTCGTGTGCCACTATGGACCCATGTGGTTTAGCATCAAGTGCCATCCAAGATGCACAGATGGCCCAAAACATTTCCTGGAGCAAATGAAGCTGCTACGATTACTGCCACCAGCTAGCAAGACTGTCACATGGCCTGTGATCCAAAGAAATGCATATTGGGCTCACCCTGAAAATGTTCTACTGGCAATGCTTGCAGATACAGATCAAGCAAACCGGAAATTGGCCATCGATGTAATCAAGACCATTCGACGAGCTCCCAAACCTGCTCAACAGCAAGTCAGAGAATTTCGGCCACCAAAGATCAAACAAAGTGCTCAGAATTTGAATTTATTTCCACCAGTGGAGGAGTGCACAATGGAACCACCACTCACGAAGCAGTTCTCTGTCGAACAACTCGATAAGATCACTGAAGAGCCCTTGTTGTCCGGATACCATGTCACTCCCAAGGTGTAGAACACTGTGTTAGGATGGTAACTGAAGCGTTTGGGGCAGTGTATGGAAAAGATTCAAGAGATGGTTACATTAGAGCAGTACTTAAATCCCGTGAATTTATGCCGTCATTCAAAACTAAACAAGATTTTAATGTATCATTTACAAATAAAACTATCTATTCTACCTACCTACCTACCTACCTACCGTGTATATGTTTATTCCAAAAATAAATTTTTCCATTTTTCCTGAAAAGCAGTACATTGTAATGGGTCAAATGATAGCTCAAATCCTAGGAAAGCAAGTGTCCAAAAGTTATGGGTAACTAGCAATTTTCACGATCTTCACATGCGAAAAAGGAGGTGTTGCACTTGTCACAAAAAAATTTTGTTTTCATTTTTGAATTTAGGGAGGTCAATTGTGCAAAACCTGAAATGTGCCTCTTGATCCGTTACACTTTGCTACACGCTAATACACATACAGTATTTCGATACTTCGTACAAAAGTTCGAAATATCCAACTAATTTCGTAATATCCGGTTAATTCGTACTTTCCGAATTACTCGACAATGGTAGAGCCCCGAAAGTGTCGAATTAACGGGGTTCGAGTGTATCTTCAAATTTGAAAGTATCTTCAAAACAGCTAGCTACTAAGATTAAGTGTGTAGAACACCTATGAAAAAGCACTAATGTTATGACTGAAGGCTGAAATATTCGCACAGGTGAGAATATTACAACCGCGCGAGGCTTTAATTTTACCTCCTTAGTCTGCTAAAATATCTTAATAAAAAAAAACCTTTAACAAATAAACATGTATTTATCTTAAGAGTAAAAACAAATACATCTTCGTAAAGCAATAATATCATGACTGAGGGCTGAGATGTTTACATAGGGGAGAATACTGTAATAGGGTGTATCAATTTTGGGGGTGAAATGACTAAATTGAAAATCATGTGATTTGGTAGCAATTTAATGTAATCATTTGGCATACAAAATAATATCCTTGCTTCAAAAACAATAAAAAATAACTCCTACCTAGATCAATTTTATTTCAAAAATTCCATTTTTCTGTAAATTCGTAACAAAATAACAAATGTGCGCAAACATCCTATCAACATTTAAAGTGGCAATAAGATATCATTCAGAGTCTTTATTTGAAAGTAACCAATGCAGTCATGTCCTTTTTGCTGCGGTTCCTTGACATCAGCATTCGGCTTGCTACTTGCGCTTTGATGTAGCCTTCTCGCCTCTCGTGACTGTAAACTTGACTAGCTGCTTCTGTGACCATTTTCACACATCTCTCCACACTCTGAGTTTGAGAAGGCCACTTTGGCACTTGCATTGGGGCCTCTTTAAGTTGTGTTAAATCTTTGTTTGTTATACATGTTGTCAGTGGTGGCTCCAAAACTTCCGAACTCAAGTTAACTAATTCTGACAATTTCGTGGCATTGACGTTTATCGGAGGTACCTTCCTCGTCTGAACAGAGCAGTCTCCCAGCTGGTCATCATCTAGTGATGTTCCTCTAAGCTTTAGAATGATTTCCACAGCCTCAGTTCGCTCTTTGGTACATTGGCTGCAGAGTATTGCTTGCGAAACTCCCTCTGGCCTAGCATACCAAGCGGACCTTCTCACGACAGGTAACACGATGTCCACCACTACTTTCCTTTGGGTTCTCAGTAGCTGTAATTGAAACAAGTTGTGGTTGGGCCCCTCCATCCACATTGGATTAAGTTTTACATTGAACCAGTGAGGAAGATAAAACCCAATAATAAATTCAACAATCAACATCAAATTCTGTAGCATTTTGCCCTTCAGTGCATGTTTGGAAACCCAAATCCTGCAGAAACGAATCGCTGTAGTTAACCAACGAATGTGACTTACGGGCCCAATCTCCAAAAGGGCCAGATTTTGAGGCAACTCTCCTGATCTGATTGCTTGAACAATACGATAAGCGTAAGATTGATCCGTGCTGAGGTCTTTGATAACTTCTTCAGACAACACTGGAAGGGGAGGGCCTACTTCGACCTTTGGAAATTTTGTATTTATTTCTAATTCCGTTGCTTCATCTAGCATGTTGCCAAGGGGGCCTGACCACTTGTTGTTGCTCTTTGTAGGACCATCAAGTTCCTGGATGAGACGACGAAGAGGTAGTTCCCCTGTGTGCAAATCACATACAATCCAAACAAGCCTTCTTCCAAGTTTTTTCTCAAAATGCGTCATAACACCGCCCTGCCATCCAGTGTTCACCGCAGTTGAGTCTCCACCAACGGCCTGCAGTGAACTGTCAAGTCTTCTTTCTTGAAACCAACATATTATTTGATCAGCAATTGCCTCTGCATGTTTCGTGCCTTCTACTTCTGCTTCAGGAACAAAGTGAAACAAATACCGACCACCAGGTTCGGAACACACAGAGTAGTGTTCTTCTTTGATGAGACCGGGAAACTTTCTGTCCATTCCCTCTACCTCTAGGAGAACTTTTGTGTCATCTCTTCTTCCATCAAACAAAAGGCAAGAGAGACCTTCCTCCTTCAAATATTTTTCATGCTGATCAGATATTTCATTCATTATTTTTTCTTGTGCTCTTCTTATCTTATTATGATCTATCACTAAGGATGTATCCTCTCGGCTGATGAGGCCTGCATCTATCCAAGCGGCAGTGGCAATCTCTGCAGTCTCTCGTAGCACCGTATGGTGGCGAATACTGGCAAGGGCAATGTTTGAGATGTCTTTAGTGTTGTATTCAGTGATGTAGTCGAGACCACCAAGTCCGAGACTGAGACCGAGACCGAGACCTGATCCTGTGAGACCAAGATCGAGACCGAGATCAAAGGTTCGAGATCGAGATCTACCTTCCGAGATCGAGACCCTTAAAATTCGAGACCGAGATCGAGATCGAGACCAAGCTCATGCCCTTTCAATTTGTTTTACACTACTATGGAAATTAGACTATGTTAAGTATATTAATAAACTAATAACTACTTTCTCAGATGTAGTGTGTTGAATGCAAAAAGTGTAGCCTATAAATTAACAAATGAATGTATATATATATATATATATATATATATATACACGTACTTTTTATTTATTTACTTCTTTTATATCTGTTACAGAAGGTTTAATGAACGTACCCACTACCCAGTTTGACTTGTGCATTTATTTAAAACATGATAGGTGCTCATTACACTTAAGGAACATCAGCATGCTCAGAAGATCTGCTGAAGTTCGACTTCTGTGGGGCCTCATTATTATGCCTCCATGGCTAAATACACGCTCAATTGGAGCACTAGAGGCAGGCACTGTTAAAACAGTCATGGCAATATTGGCCAGTGATGGGAATTTATCCTTTTCTGGTGCCAAAACTTTATTGGAGAGCAGTTGTCTAAAATATGAGATTCATAAAATGGAATACAAAACTAAACTACACACTGTCACTAACAGCACGTGCCAAAAACTGATTAGGAAACAAAATTTACAAAATAAATTCAGCTTAAGGGGAGGTGTGGCGTGATAAAAGTTCCGCCTTGACATCACTGATGACGTCATTTTTTAACATTTACAATTGGCATTTGCGATTTGTTCTACGAATCGGAAGGTGGTAAATATAAGTGATGTGAAGGGTTGTCGAGTTATTCTATGCTGTATTGAATTTATCGGTACTGTTTTCTTTATGCTGTACAGTATTTCTTGCATTATTTTTGTGTGAAGCATTTTATTTTTCAAATATATATTGGATGGGAAGATAATCGTTTTTATCACGCCACAGAGGTTGACACGCCGTTTGGCAACACTGAGTGGCCTTATAATATATACTTATATACCCGGGTGCGGCAAAAGTAACGCCCTTTTAATAATTGTATCTTTATAGTTTTATACAGTATAATTTTTTAGTTTTATATTGTATCATTTTGTTATTTTTTAGTTTTTACTGAGAAAGTACTTATTATTTTTCTTAAAAACCTTATTATTTCGCTTAAAATGCTGTAATTGATTTATTTCCTTCAATAAAAGAGAATAAACTAAAAAGGGCGTTATTTTTGCCGCACCCGTTATATAATATATATAATTCTCTATTTAGTGTTTCCATTTTCAATAAAATTAATCTGACGGGGGCGGGGGGGGGCATATTTTTTTGTAGCGCTAACCTAAAAAAATCCAGACCCCCCCCCCCCCCCCCCCCACAAGACAAACGTGGCAACTCAAAACAGGGTGACTGATTAGTGAATACCTAGAGTCCGTTACTTTTACAAACTTTCATAAACATTCTGAATTGTGTTTGTTCAACCAAGCCACCATCATGAGTATGCCAATAATATGTATTTTTCATTACGGTCTCGAGAGGTCTCGAAAGGTCTCGGGGAGAAAAACCGAGACCGCGTCTGTCGAGACCGAGATCGAGACCGAGATCTAAATAGCGGAGACCGAGATCGAGATCGAGATCTGCAAATTGGGTCTCGAGATCGGTCTCGAGACCGAGACCGGTCTCGAGACCTACATCACTGGTTGTATTTCATTCTCTTCGGCGAAGGTTCAGATGGCATTTTGGAGCTATCATCTGATGTTGCTTCTTTCTGTTCATCTGAAGAGCTTTCAAAGAAGTGAGAAACCTCTTGATAGAGCTCTTCATCTCTTTGGGTGGCTTCTTCACTCTTCCTTTTCTTCCTTTCTTCCCTCTCTCGGATTTTCTCTTTTTTCTTAGCAATAACAATCTGTTTTTTGGTTTCTGAATAATCTGCCGAACCAATCTGCATACTTCCTTGGCCTCCTGCCTTTGTTTTCTGCGCCTTTATGAAAGCCAGCTCCAAAACAGGGATCTTCTTCTCACGAGGACAGCGACAATCAATGTGAGGGTGAGGTTCTCTTCTGCATGAGGGAGAACAATTGGCTTCAGAACACAACTCTATGGGACACTGGCAGTTAAAAATGTCAAGAAGAGTATCAAGTGTGTGCAGAAATTTATTTTTCTTTGCTAGTTTTCCTTTACCAAGTGATGTCTCAACTGCTTTGTGCCACAGTTTTGTTAATTTTAGCTCAATAATTCTACACTGATTGAGTACAGGTGGTTTGAATAACACATTAGCTTTTTTCCACTGATGCAGAAGAGGGGGAATCATGTCCCTTATGAGCTCTTTCTCTGTGTAGTTCCTTCTATCCTTTGTATTTTGTTCACGAAGGAGTAACCCTAGTCTCAGCATGTCTCGCACTGTTGGTAATTCTGATACGGGAAGCTCCTTGCCTGTACCGACTAACAGGCTCAAGTGGCATGACGACTGACCTCTTGTCTTCAATTTTGGCATCTTAGGAATATCTGAAAAGAAAGAAAAACATTTAAGTATTTTATATCAATTACGATGTTTCAAAGTTTAGTCATTCGATGTTCTAAAATTCAATAAAAAAATATCTCATGGGATTACAACGTAATTAGACAGAAGAATATGATAATAATAAATAATTGTAATAATCAATAATCCATACTTACAGTTAAACTATAGTATTCGTCTAGTAGAATAACTATGAAGTAGGTACAAGAGCAATAACAGCAAACCACCGTCTATGACATCTAAGAGGCAACTGAGGACTGAGAGTGAGGGACAGTTCTATTCATGTTGTGACTTGTACATTGTACAACAACTATATGACCTTGAAAACACTCCATATGCGATCAGTGGGATAATTCTGTGACAGATGAATAGTTAATCAATTTATGTCCTATTATTTAGTAAAGGAGTCAATTTCTAAAACTTTAAGGTAAAATTGATGTAGGTAAGAGTTATTTTATTTCATTTTGGTTGGCCAATTTCATGTTTTGACATGAAAAGACACTATATTTTCACTCCCAAAATTGATTTGAAAAAAGTTGACAAAATTGACACCCTAATACTGTAACTACGCGAAGTTGAATAATTTTATTGTCCTTCGCTCTAACCACTAAACCACGAAGATGTGTGTGAATAACCCGAAAATTTGCGTTAGTAGTTTGGGCGCAAAATGGGAGCGTGCAATTCCAAATGTTGATCAATGTTGAAAAGGGGGAGGGGAAATGCTGCAAAAGGGAAATGTTGCAAGGCGAAAGTTACAAAGTGGAAGGTGTGTTGCAAATGGGGAGGGAATGTTGAAGAGGGGGAGGGTTCTTGCAACAAGGGGGAGGGTTTATCCCCCAAGTTGCATGAAGGGGGAGATTTGGGGGGGGAGAAGGGAGGATGACCTCCCACCAAAGGAGTAACCTTAACCTAAGAGAGAGAGAAAGGAGGAGGAGGAGAGACTTTGGGGGAGAAGATGGATGTCCTCACCCAGAAAGGGAAATCCTAACCTAAAAAGGTAAGCCTTAACCTAAGAAGAATAGAAAGTTTTTTCGTCTACCGGAGTCAGACGCATTATGCGAGTTCAGGGGACCAGCAGCTCTTACATAGATTGTCGAAAGTTGCCAGTTACCACTAATTTAATTATTATTTATATATGGAGGGTTGTCAGATACCACTATTTATTTTATCTATTTATATATAGATGAGTTGTCAGTTATTTATTTTAATTTTTATTCCTGGAACGGTTACCAGTTACTTTATTTATTTATTTATATATGGATGAGTTGCCAGATACCACTATTTATTTTAATTTTTATTTCTGGAACGGTTACCTTTATATATTAAAGGCAAGAGAAAGATGATCTCAGTGCTTAGAGGGGTTGCCCACGGCATAGCAAAATAATTGAGTGAAACGCCAATATTAAAATTGACAATAAAAGAAATACACAGGGCTCTTTATATTGTACATTAATATTTAAAAGTTACCGCGCGCCGGCTGCCGTCACCTGCTCTCGCACCCGGAGCCAATGGATTCGTAGTACGACGCTAACCACCGAGGCGTGACATTGAACGAAAAAACAAATGAGAGAAAATGCAAGCAATATAATAATTGCACACTTTATATATTATATATATATATTACCAAACGTATTCGGACACCCCGTCACAATTACGTATTGTGGACTAGCGCATGCGCAGTGGCTTGAAAAGCCTTCAATATAAAGCCTGTATGTCTGCCTGGGCAGTAGCATTGGATTAGACGCCAGTATGCTGCGTGGAGTGGAACTTACAGACTTTCAACGTGGGTTGATGGTTGGATGCCACATCAGTAACCTATCTGTGCGCGCAACTGCGAGCCGTCTTAACATTCCGAAATTTACTGTAGCGAATGCTATTCAAAGATGGAAGGCTGAAGGTGCCACTACAACAAGAAAATGGTCTGGACTGCCTCACAAATTCACGGAACGTGGTCGAAGAGCCTTACGGAGGAGTGTTCATACCTCACGCACGTCGTCTGCGGCAAACATCACGGCGGAGGTGCAACAGGTCATGGAAACGTCTGTCAGCACGTCAACTGTTCGTAGGAAGCTGCATAGACTTGGATTTCATGGCACGGCAGCTGCACACAAGTCCAGTATCACCGCCACAATTGTAGACCGACGATTGGAGTGGTGTTGTGCTCGACGTTCATGGACTCTAGAGCAGTGGCAGAGAGTGGTATGGAGTGATGAATTGCGCTAGACATTGTTTCGTTCTGGTAGACGTGTGTGGGTGTGGCGATTGCCTGGAGAACACTTCTTACGCGACTGTATTGCCCCGACTGTAAAGTTCGGTGGAGGTTCTGTGACGGTATGGGGCTGTTTCAGCTAGATGGGACTTGGTCCGTTAGTTGTCGTGCCGGAAACCATGAAGTTCAAGCCGTATTTGAATATTTTGAATAATTCTGCGCTCCCTACGCTCTGGCAGTACTATGGTAATGGGCCCTGCCAGTATCAGCACGACAATGCTCTATGTCATACCGCAAAGTGCATACAGGACTGGTTTATGGAAAACACTGTCGAGAAGTTGGACTGGCCGGCTCAGAGTCCGGACCTTAACCCCATTGAACACCTTTGGGAAGAATTGGAGGGCTGCATCAGACTTCGGCCAAATCGGCTTTCTTCCAAACCATCTCTAGGAGCGAGTTTGCAAGAGGAATGGATGGGTATTCCGATAGACACCTACTGGAAGTTGGTTGAAAGTATGCCAAAGAGAGTTGAGGCTGTCATTCATGCCAAAGATTTTTGCATTAAAGACCCTTTTTGCAACTACCTATGCATGTCCGAATACTTTTGGTAACATAGTGTATATATATATATATATATATATATATATATATATATACCTACATACATACATACATATATATATATATATATATATATATATATTATATATACATACATATATATACATATATATATACAAATACAGTATATATACACATTCTTAAATAATTGTACAGGACAAATCTATATATACACTTTTATATTAAAAAATAAAAATTTTAACAAACTTCCCGTTTCTTTGAAGCGAGTGAGCAGTTTCCCAAATTTTAGCCAACTTCCCATATGAAAGCATGCAAGCAAGCACAAGCACCCACCACCACGCATTTTTCTTACTATTTTGCAACACGAAACAATGTAAAAAATTAACAAACTTGCTTCCGGTTGCAGGTTAAACTGTAGGTCTATGGTGGTTCAAATACATTGCTACTTGACATTTTGTACTTTAGAACGGTTGCCTTTAGCATATAAAATCACATGTCAATATAGTGATTTACTCTAAAGCTAAACTGTAAGTGTCTATTTACTTTTGTCAATCCTCTTGTGAACGAAAGTGTCTATTTACTTTTGCCAAACCTCTTTTAACCGAACGCGTCTACTTACTTTTGTCAAACCTTTTGTAGCCGAAGGTGTCTATTTACTTTTGTCAATTTCGTACAATTTGTTTTCGTTCATCTTAACAGTCATTCTTTACAGTATATTAAAATTAAAAATAAACATTTTAAATATTCTATGAGGATAATATTTAATTTACCTATAATTCGAAAGACCCGAATTGGCTTCAAAAACAATTCATTTTATTCCAAGAAAGACAAAAGTGCGTGACGATGTAAAATTAGATTCACTTTACACGTACGTGAATCGGCCGAGGCACTTCAAAAACCGCAAAGAGGCTACATTGGAACGTGGATGACCCACTTTCTCCCCCCAAAGACTCATGTCTTCCTCCTTTCTCTCTCTCTCGTGCGACTCTGCTTCCCCTGTTACTGTATATAAATATCTTTTTATATTTTACTAACTTCGTTGTTTTTGTCTTATTTTCTTTGCGTGTAATTTGCATGGTATATTCTTTCCTTCCATTCTTTCTTCATTTTTAGTGTTAATCCTTTATATTATTATTATTTTTATTATTATTATGGGGGAAACAAAATATTAATTAATTAATTTCGAAATTCTTTTCTTATTCTTAGATACGAAAATTCATGTTTTCAGATAAAATTAATTCTCGATAAACTACGAACTGAGGACGGCACACACACACACACACACACACACACACACATCAAGAATTGTAAAAAGGGAATATTCATGCTGACCTACATTGTGCGCGTAACTGACACGCAAAGAAAGCAATTGAACAAGCAGATGTAAAAAAATGTAGTGATTGTGTGTATATATATATATATGTACATATACAGTATATATATATATATATATTATATATATATATATATATATATATATATTCCTCGTTTAAGCTGTTGCAGGTTAAACTGTAGGTCTATGGTGGTTCAAATACATTGCTACTTGACATTTTGTACTTTAGAACGGTTGCCTTTAGCATATAAAATCACATGTCAATATAGTGATTTACTCTAAAGCTAAACTGTAAGTGTCTATTTACTTTTGTCAATCCTCTTGTGAACGAAAGTGTCTATTTACTTTTGCCAAACCTCTTTTAACCGAACGCGTCTACTTACTTTTGTCAAACCTTTTGTAGCCGAAGGTGTCTATTTACTTTTGTCAATTTCGTACAATTAATTTGTTTTCGTTCATCTTAACAGTCATTCTTTACAGTATATTAAATTTAAAAATAAACATTTTAAATATTCTATGAGGATAATATTTAATTTACCTATAATTCGAAAGACCCGAATTGGCTTCAAAAACAATTCATTTTATTCCAAGAAAGACAAAAGTGCGTGACGATGTAAAATTAGATTCACTTTACACGTACGTGAATCGGCCGAGGCACTTCAAAAACCGCAAAGAGGCTACATTGGAACGTGGATGACCCACTTTCTCCCACCAAAGACTCATGTCTTCCTCCTTTCTCTCTCTCTCGTGCGACTCTGCTTCCCCTGTTACTGTATATAAATATCTTTTTATATTTTACTAACTTCGTTGTTTTTGTCTTATTTTCTTTGCGTGTAATTTGCATGGTATATTCTTTCCTTCCATTCTTTCTTCATTTTTAGTGTTAATCCTTTATATTATTATTATTTTTATTATTATTATGGGGGAAACAAAATATTAATTAATTAATTTCGAAATTCTTTTCTTATTCTTAGATACGAAAATTCATGTTTTCAGATAAAATTAATTCTCGATAAACTACGAACTGAGGACGGCACACACACACACACACACACACACACACATCAAGAATTGTAAAAAGGGAATATTCATGCTGACCTACATTGTGCGCGTAACTGACACGCAAAGAAAGCAATTGAACAAGCAGATGTAAAAAAATGTAGTGATTGTATATATATATATATATGTGTGTGTACATATACAGTATATATATATATTCCTCGTTTAAGCTGTGTATTTCTTATATTATCATTTTTTATTATATATATATATTTTTTTTTTTCATTCGACTTGTGTAGTTCTTGTACTATTATTATAAGCGAAGAGATAGCAGGTGGAATGTTATGCAGAACATTTGTACGTGTCTACTGTCCCCATGCATATCGAACTATAGGTTGACTTGGAACACACACACACACACACAGTAGAAAATGAACCGCTATTTGAAACATGAAGTATTTAATAATCATCGACAAGTAATTAAAGCATGGCATATATTCAAATGCACATAATAAATAAACATATCTTTACGGTAGAACTTTTTAAATGACTGGTCTTTCAAGCTCCTTATGAAGGAAGCACAATTTATTAAATACTACCACGAAATACATATTCCAAAAAGCGTTTTTCAAACTATGAACCAAATCTGAGAAAACATTTGTCGCTTAGCCATTTCTTCCTAGAATGTCTTCAATTAACTTCATACCAAATTAGTACGAAAGAACTCTCGATAGTAATTACAGTAAACTGGAAAACCATCGCGATGTAAGAATGCATTCAGTAAAGTTTTCAGATAGTTAATATTTCTGTCACATGTACTTCTCTACTATTAGGAAAATACTCCTCTTATTTAAGTAATTAACTGATTTTAGTATGAAATGCAAATAGTGTAGAGGAACTGTTCACATCTTCTGAAGGTCGCCTGTTCCACGTGTCACAGATCTTATAGGTAAAGTAATTCCCACACACATTAGTGCTAAACCGTTTCAAATCCAACTTCCAACCATTGTTGCGAGTTGAGTTATCATTTAAACTAAACATGCTTCCAAAATGAACATCGTTGAACCCGTGTAAGAGCTTGAAAACCTCGATGAGTTGACCGCGCAGCCTCCGAGTTTCCGGCGAAAATAAATTCAGGGCGCGTAAGCGTCGATTGTAGCCCAAATGCCTAACGGAATGGATTAATTTTGTGGCCCTCACCTGGACTCGCTCCAGCCTGTTAATGTCTTTACTGAGGGCGGGCGACCAGAACTACACAATACTCCAAGTGCGGCCTTACCAGGGAATTGTACAGAGAGCACAATCTCATTTTTTCCGAAATCGAAATTGCCTCCTGATATAACCTAACAGCTTTTGGGCTTTCTTTTCCACCTCTACGCACTGTTTGGTAAACTTAAGGTCGCTGCTAATTAACACACCCAAATCCTTTTCCAAATCAGTGGCCTCGATATTACTCCCCAACGTGGAACAGTCCGACTTGGGATTGGCGTAGCCAATGTGCATGACCTTGCATTTACCCAAGTTAAACGGCATTTGCCATTTTTCGGCCCACTCTCTTATCCTATCCTGTCTGCCCTGTGTAGCAGTAACTCTTGTTTCGATCGAAGTCCGTAATTAAGTTAATCAATAGTGAAAAAACTTGATTAGCTCCAACAATGGAGTTTTATACACAAAAACATTTTTCAATTTCTAATTCTCGTTCCGACCAGATCAGTTCTTCATTTCCTTAAATCTGTAGTGTTAACTTTGTACTATAATAATGCTAATTAAGTTAATGATAGTTTGACTTGAGGTCATCAGATCTTTTCAGATCACATCAATTGATTGTCAATAACGAAAGTGATAAAAGGCTTCTTTGAATTTTCATTTATTTAACAAAACAAAAGAAGAAAATTTCATAGCGGTTATGAGATTTAAGTGAGAAAAAGTTACAATTGTTTGAATACAAGTTGACTGCATGTTCGCAGAATGAATGAAACTTGAAATATTATAAATGTGCACTTGAATAATTACTTGAATATTACAATAGCGCGCGAGGAAATTGATGTTTAAATAAAGTTAAATGAATGACATCAGGCCATTGCGGTTTGTTGTGATATCAGTACTGCATGATGAGATCTAACATGTCACTGAGGACGTTCTTCAAGGAAGGAGGCGAGATACGACATTCACATTAGAGCGGAAAAATTAGAGGGTGTCTTATGAATTTTGTAATGGTTCTGCGAGCTACTCGCACCCCGAATGTGTGTATGAGGGGAAAGTTTTTTTTGTGAAAAATAGCCAAAATTTTCATCTATCTTTAACTTAATCTCTAGAGATACGTGTCAGAAACATTGCTAATACAGTATATATATATATATATATATAATATAAAATCATCGATGCACTTATAGTTTAACTGGAAGTATGAAAAGTTAAACATGTTTTTATATACCGCACCATTTCGCCCATACGCCCATTTAAGGGTACTAGCACCTCGCACCAGCAATGCCAAACAAATAGTGGTCAAAGTACCAACGAAGGTTTCGTGCGTGGTTCATCACCACTGAAAGCAACACTGCTCTGTATTAGTTTAGTCAAAAAAATATTCAAATCCATATTCATTTAATTGCAGTTTTCGTTAGTTTGTATTGCAGACACCCCAGTTATTATCAGTCCTAGTGCATGATTCTTCGGGAGCAAGATGTACTGCAAGTTTTTGTTTCGTACCCAAGGTAATACTGCTATTAGACGCCTGGCTCAGAACAATCCCCGATGAGCCGGGCGTACCTGGCTATGTGAGGTGGAGAGTACAAGAAACCAACGCACTACTTCACCAGGCCAACTCGAGAGGTGGGGGGACAAGCTTGACGTTCGTGAAGTGAGGAATCATCGCACGGAACGTTTGAAAGTTTGAAAGGTATATATATATACAGTATATATATATTTTTTTTTAATATTTTTTTTTTCTATAGCATACACAAAAAAATATCATCGAACAAGACACCCGGTGTTTTTGCAACAGTGTGTGTGTGTGTGTGTGTGTGTGTGTGTGTGTGTGTGTGAGGCTACTGATTTGGAAAAGGACTTGGGTGTGCTAATTAGCAGCGACCTTAAGTTTACCAAACAGTGCGTAGAAGTGGAAAAGAAAGTCCAGAAGCTGTTGGGTTATATCAGGAGGCAATTTCGATTACGGAAACAAGAAGATTGTGCTCTCTCTGTACAATTCCCAGGTTCGGCCGCACCTGGAATATGCTGTGCAGTTCTGGTCGTCCACCCTCAGGAAAGATATTAACAGGCTGGAGCGAGTCCAGGCGAGGGCCACAAAGTTAATCCATTCCGTTAGGCATATGGGCTATAATCTACACTAACGCGCCCTGAATTTGTTTTCGCCGGAAACTCGGAGGCTACGCGGTCAACTCATCGAGGTTTTCAAGCTCTTACACGGGTTCAACGATGTTCATTTTAGAAGCATGTTTAGTTTAAATGATAACTCAACTCGCAACAATGGTTGGAAGTTGGATTTGAAACGGTTTCGCCCAAGTGTGTGTGGGAATTACTTTACCTATCAGATCTGTGACACATGGAACAGGCTACCTTGAGAAGTTGTGAACAGTTCATCTACACTATTTGCATTTCATACTAAAATCAGTCAATTACTTACAATAAGAGGAGTATTTTCCTAATAGTAGAGAAGTACATGTGACAGAAATATTAACTATCTGAAAACTTTACTGAATGCATTCTTACATCGCGATGGTTTTGCAGTTTATTGTAATTACTATCGAGAGTTCTTTCGTACTAATTTGGTATTAAGTTAAGTGAAGACCTTCTAGGACGAATTGGCTAAGTGAGAAATGTTTTCTCAGATTTGGTTCATAGTTTGAAAAACGCTTTTTGGAACACGTATTCCGTGGTAGTATTTAATAAATTGTGCTTCCTTTATAAGGAGCTTGAAAGTACAGTCATTTAAAAAAGTTCTACCGTAAAGATATGTTTATTTATTATGTGCATTTGAATATGTGCTATGCTTTAATTGTCAATGATTATTAACTAATTCATGTTTCAAATAACGTTTTATTTTCTCCCGTGTGTGTGTGTGTGTGTGTTTGTGTGTATTTCAAGTCAACCTATAGTTTGATATGCATGGAGAGAGTAGACACGTGCAAGTGATCTGCATAACATTCCACCCACCATCTCCTCGCTTATAATAATAGTGCGAGGACTAAGCAAGTTGAACGAAAAGAAAATATATATATACAATAAAACAATGATAATATAAGAAATACACAGTTTAAACGAGGAATATATATATATATATATATATATATATATATATATATATATAGCGCCTCGGTGGTGTAGTGTTTAGCGTCGCTGACTACGAATCCATCGGTCCCGGGTTCGAGACCCGGTTACTGCAGCCGGCGCGCAGCAAAACCCAGCTGTTCATCCTTCCACACAATTAAGAAAGTGGTTGGTAGATAAATGGGTACCCTGGGTGGCCTAGACGCTGGGCTGCTGGTTGGGCGTGGTTCGGGTTCCACGTTAAACTGTAGGCCTAAGGTGGAGTGAAAAGCTTGACCTTCGTCAGAATGAACAATTCGGGTGGAAGCTAACCAAAGGTTAAACCAAAGGTTTTATATATATATATATATATTTATACACACACACACAAAATCATTACATTTTTTACATCCGATTGTTCACTTTCTGTGTTTGCGTGCCAGTTATGCGCACAATGTAGGTCAGCTCAAATATTCCCTTTTGACCATTCTAGATGTGTGTGTGTGTGTGTGTGTGTGTGTGTGTGTGTGTGTGTGTGCCGTCCTCGTTCGTAGCTTATCGAGAATTAATTTCATCTGAAAACACGAATTTTCGTATCTTAGAATAAAAAGATAATTACAAAATTAATTAATAGTGTACTTTGTTTCCTCGATAATAATAATAATAATAATAATAATAACAGAGATGTTGTAAAGGATTAACACGACTGTGAAGAAAGAATGGAAGGAAAGAATATAACATGCAAATTACACGCAAAAAAATAAGACAAAAACAAGGAAGTTAATAAAATATAAAAATAGATTATACAAGAGGTAGCTCGCTATCGCCCTCCGGGCAGGTAGCAGTATATGTCACAGTATATGTAGCAGTATATGTCACAGCTAGCTGTATATCGGAACTACCAAGCTATTATTGGGAATACCAAACTGCTCTCCCACATTACACGTACGTGTAAAGTGAATCGAATTTTATATCGTTAAGCACTTTTGTCTTGGAATAAAATGAACTGTTTTTGAAGCCAACTCGAGTCAATTTTAATATACTGAAAAGAATGACTGTTAAGATGAACGAAAATTTTTTTTACGAAATTCACAAAAGTAAATAGACACTTTCGGTTAGAAGAGGTTTGACAAAAGTAAATAAACACTTTTGGGGTGCAATTTCGCCTCGTCTAAGCTTAGAGTGAAAAAATGTACTGACATGTGTATTTATATGCTAAAGCAAGCTGTTCTAAAGTACAAAATGTCAAGTAGCAATGTATTTGAACCACCTTAAACATACAGTTTAACCTGCAACCCGAAGCATGTTTGTTAATTTTCTAAATTTTTTTCGTGTTGCAAAATAGTAAGAAAAATGTGTGGGGGTGGGTGCTTGCTTGCATATTTTCATATGGGAAGTTGGCTAAAATTTGGGAACCTGCTCACTCGCTTCAAAGAAATGGAAGTTTGTTAAAATTTTATTTTTTAATATAAAAGTATATATAGATTTGTCCGGTACAATTAGTTAAGAATGTATATATATATATATATATATATATATATATATATATATATATATATTAAAGTGTGTAATTATTATATTGCTTGCATTTTCTGTCACATTTTTTCATTCAATGTCACGCCGCGTTGGTTAGCGTCGCTGACTACGAATCCATTGGCTACGGGTTCGAGACCCGGTGATGGCAGCCGGCGCGCAGTAACTTTTAAATATTAATGTACAATATAGGGTCCTGTATATTTCTTTTATTGTCAATTTTAATATTGGTGCTTTATTTAATTCTTGTGCTAAGTCATGGATTAAAGTACAATATAAAGAGTCTTGTGTTTTTGTTTTATTTTTAAATTGTAATATTGGCGTTTTGTTTAATTCTTTTTCTATGCCATTGGCAACCCCTCTAAGCACTGAGATCATCTTTCTCTTGCCTTTAATATATAAATACATAAATTAAATAACTGGTAACCGTTCCAGAAATAAAAATTAAAATAAATAGTGGTATCTGGCAACTCATCTATATATAAATAAATAATTAAAATAGTGGTATCTGACAACCCTCCATATATAAATAAATAAATTAAGTAACTGGTAACCGTTCCAGAAATAAAAATTAAAATAAATAACTGGCAACTCATCTATATATAAATAAATAAAATAAATAGTGGTATCTGACAACCCTCCATATATAAATAATAATTAAATTAGTGGTAACTAGCAACTTCCGACCCTCTATATAAGAGCTGCTGGTCCTCTGAACTCGCATAATGCGTCTGACTCCGGTGGACGAAACAAATCTCTATTCTTCTTAGGTTAAGGCTTACCTTCTTAGGTTAGGATTTCCCTTTCGAGTGAGGGCATCCCACCTTCTTCTCCAAAGACTCCTCTTCCTTTCTCTTTCCTAGGTTAAGGTTACACCTTTGGGGGAGGTCATCCTCCCTTCGCCCCCGAAAGCTCCCCCCTTCATGCAACTTGGGGGATAACCCCTCCCCCTTGTTGCAATAACCCTCCCATTTGCAACATTCACCCTGCAACACTTCCCTTTTTGCAACATCCCCCTTTGCACCATTGTTCAACATTTGCAACATTGCAATTGCTCTCACATTTTGTGCCCATACTACTTACGTTTACATTTCATTCTGAATTACATATGTTTGTAAGAGGCTCGTGTAAGATATCAAACACCTCCTGAGGTTATAATACAGAATCCACACCTTCTGAAGTTTTTAATTCCGCATTTTTATTGCCTTCATCACCCGCTACCTTATCAATTTTAGCATCAATGTTATTAATGTTAATTTGTACGTGGGTTGAAAACACTTCGGATAAGTTCTGGACCTGCTTGTTTAAACTATTCACCATTTCAATCAATCTGTTTAATGTATTTTTACCTCATTTACCGGAAGAATATAACTGATCAGCCAGCAAATGCTGGTATTTAATTTTAAAGAATGTACTGTACATTCTTCTTGAAGAGAAGCATTAATTTCCTTTAATTTTTTATTTCGCCCTAAGGGCATGATCACATTTTTTGTTCGAAACACGGTTACAGACTGAATTTTAGCCCGTTTTAGTCTGTACGTCTGTACGATTGTACGTCTGTCCAATCTTAGCCCATTTTCGTCTGTACGTCTAATTTTTTTATCATTAATTAACTTGCCGTTAATAGTCTCCAACAACTTTTCCCGAGTTACAGTATCGAAGACGTTATTCAGGTCCAGGTTTTGATGCTGCAACATATCCAACTGATTATATGCTGTCGCCAATGTCCAGCGCTCGTGCGTACGTTTCGATATAGAATCACTAGGCTTCGGTCGATGTGTTTTGTACGAGACTTTCTATGATGGTCTGAAAATAGAAAGCAAAAAATAATAAGTATCTGTAAATTTTATTAACAGCTGAAAATAATATATACCAGCTAGCCATCTGGGACGATGTTGCGTATTTCGAGGATGATGATGCTATGGACGATGGGCAGCGGGAACGTATACCAGCTCTCGAAGCATCCTTTTTATGTTTACTTGAACGTTTTGAAAAGAGGATAGAACCACCATTATATTTGCGAAATCGCGCGCGCGTGCGCATGCACACACACAAACACACACACACACACACACACACACACACACACACACACACACACACACACACACGTCGTAAACAGCATAGTACTGATTGAAAAATTAAAATGAAATAAATAAATATTTTTACAATCTTTGTTAATGGCTTTACACGCGACGATGAACCTTTCCTTACGAGATCTTTAACCGCTTAGCTTCTTTTGAACCCGCTCTCAAGCCCTCTTTTAGGTTTACTGGACCTTCTGAAAAGAAAGCAGAATCATTATTAACATTAACAGATATACAGAACTCTCTCTCTCTCTCTCTCTCTCTCTCTCTCTCTCTCTCTCTCTCTCTCTATATATATATATATATATATATATATATATATATATATTACAAGTTCGTCATCACTGAATAGACGCTCCTGCTTCCAAACGACTTTTGCAGCAATAGGAGTTGAGCCCGATGCCGACGCAGTCAATCCTTTATATAAAAAAAAAATAAAAAAAAAATAAAAAAAATATATATATATATATATATATAGGTAATATTCGTTTTAGCACACATCGATGTTTTTCGGGTTAAAGCATATTTTCTGATCAATTTTTAGTCCTTTTACACGAATCTGACATCCGTTTCCTGTACAAATGTGTATTTTTTACATCTTCACTTGAAAATATTTAGTTTTTATCTAGTGATTTCACCAATTTTTTTATTTTTTCGTTCCTCATTAGCCGTGTTCACGATATGTTGATTTTTTTTTACTCTTCATTTTGTTATCAGTCGTACGTATTCGCGATATGTTGTGCCCTTCCTATGTTCTCGATTTTGAGTAGTTGATCCGTTAGGTTAGGTTAGGTTAAGTTAAGGTTAAATTAGGTTAAGTTATTCATTAGGGAACGATGAAAACATATTTTTCTGGTCAATTTTTAGTCGTTCTGCACGAATTTGATATCCGTTTTCTGTGCAAACGCGTAATTTTTGCGATATCTTCAAGTGAAGATATCTCAAAAACTACACATTTGCACAGGAAACGGATGTCAGATTCGTGCAGAACGACTAAAAATTGACCAGAAAAATATGTTTTCGTCGAAAAACACCGAGTGTGCTAAAAGGAATATTTACCATATACAATGGCCTCTCAAATTACTTGGACCACTCCCAGATTTTTCTATTTTTTTTTTATAAATCCCAGAGAAGGTAGTAATTCTTGATAACTCATCCCTCTGAGACTACGTGTGTCTAGACATATCGCAAAAGGTAAATACCCATAAAGAGCTTATCTTAATCCTCTGAACACCTTTTCTAAATTTCATTCTACGTCAAATATGTAGGTGGTCCAAGTAATTCGAATGGACACTGTATATGTTACTTTATGTTGCTTTATGCGAGTTCGAACGACGATTCAGAATCGACCTGCGGAGGACCCCTCTGCAGCATTCCCCCTCATTTGCGGGATTTGGGGAAGGAGGGAATTCTTATCTGATCTTCCCCAACCTCGTAGCCAGCCACGCAGGGCTGGTCAGGGACTTTGCACAGGAATCTGTCCAGCTAGTTTTTGAAGTTATTCAGGTCGGATTTTGAAGCGGGATTTTTGGATCAAATGCGGGACTGTCCCGTAAAACACGGGACGTCTGGCAACCCTAAAACAAACCCAAACCTTTACAGCTTCAATAATGAAAAGCAGCCTTGTTTAGCTATATTTTCCCCATTGTAGATTAATTACACTGGTATGCATCAATTTTGCTGTCAAGGGTTTTGTAAGTGATTCTTATAGAGTCTTTCCTGCTGATTTCGAATCTGCAATCCGTTTTTCTCAATCAGCTCAGGTTATCCTGCTATGGCCTCATAAGTAAAATAGAATTTTTCGTGATTTTGTCAAAGCGGAATTGGAACAGTAACATCTATCATCACTTGTTTCACTTGTATAATATCTTTTTTTACTTTTCAGGCATATAGATAAAATATTTCATAATGAATAGAGCGTGTAAAAATGATCCCAATAGATTCTGCTACATATGTGGGACGGTTACCATGCCAAATAACCAGTCCCAAATCACTAAATTTGTGAAGACAATGTATAGAGCATACTTTGGAATTAAGCTAGGGGACCAGGACAAAAATTTCGCCCCTCATATGTGCTGCAAGACGTGCATTGAAAATTTGAGAAGTGGAGCAAAGGCAGAGCGAAATCTTTGCCTTTTGGAATTCCCATGATTTGGAGAGAAGGAAAGGATCACGTGACAGATTGCTATTTCTGCATGACAAACCTCCAAGGTGGGCTTATAAATTTATTTTTCTTAAATATTTTGAAATCCTCGTATGAAACTTGACATAATATTCACCATAATGTAATATTCACCATATATAGCATAATATTCACCATAATGGTAATCATACATTTACATATACATATTGTTATAGAAAATACATTTACACATATATATTGTTATACAAGTTACATTTACATATACAATGATTGTATATTTTCTTTCTTTTTCATTCATATTGTCCCCGAAGGGACAATTGAATGAAAAAGAAAGAAAATATACAGACTCCATCGACCTATTTCATATCTTACAGACCGCAGCCTTCCCTCACGAGCCGCCACTCTCTGAATGCTTCTTCTATTTCATATGCAAGTTTTATATCCATGTTTCTGTGTTTCTATTTTCAGGAGTTAACAAGAAGAATAAACACATTGTTGTATACCCTGACATTCCTTCTGCTATGAGACCTGTACCCCATGGTCCTGGAATTCCAATACCCGACCCACCTCAAACCCTGGACTTCGATGATTCTGATGATGAATCAATGACCAATGCCAATGACCAGTCCCAGTCGTATATACCTCAAAATACCGCTTCAAATGAGCCGAGGCCTCTCAACCAGGCCAAACTTAATGATCTTACTAGGGATTTAGGACTTTCCAAATTAGCTGCCGAGATCTTGGGCTCACGACTTCGAGAGGACAACTTGCTGGCTCCGGGAACAACATTCTCCTGGTATAGGAAACGAGAGGAAGAATTCCGCAAGTTTTTTGCAGTGCACGAAAATACCTCTTCCTTAGTGTACTGCTGCAATTTTGAGGGGCTAATCGAATCCTTGGGCCTGCCATATAACGCATCAGAATGGAGGCTATTTATAGACTCGTCTAACGAAGTTTGAAAGCAGTACTTCTCAACATTGGGAATAGGGTTGCATCAGTCCCTGTAGCACATTCCGTACAACTTACTGAGAGCTACGATAACATTAAAATTTTACTGGATGCTCTCGTATACGACCAACATAACTGGAGGATCTGTGGAGATTTGAAGGTAATACTAATATCATAAGTAAACTATTGCTATTGACTATGTTGTTTTTCCAAAGGTTATTTGAGAGCGTATAAGAACACTTAACTTCCCCACAGAAGTGATACAGTCCAATGCATACATTTTTTTATCTGATAGAACAAATTCTCTAAATTCTTTAAATATTTTCATTTTTTTTCAGATTGTGGCATTTGTATTGGGAATGCAGGGGGATACACGAAATACCCATGTTTCCTCTGCAAATGGGATAGCCGAGCGGATGAGAAGCACTATGCACAGCGTGAATGGGCATCCAGAGAGAATTTTGAACCTGGGTCGCATAATGTCGTTTCAGTGCCCCTTGTACCACCAACAAAATTTTGCTCCCACCACTTCATATTAAACTGGGCTTGATGAAAAATTTCATCAAATCAATGAATAAGGAGGGTTCAGCATTCCGATATCTCGAGAGTAAATTTCCTCATATATCTGATGCTAAACTAAATGCTGGGGTTTTTGATGGTCCTCAAATTCGAACTTTGATCAAGGATACTCAGTTCGAAAACGCAATGACTCCAACTGAGAAGAATGCCTGGCAGGCATTCAAATCAGTTGTCACTGATTTTCTTGGCAAGCGTAGAAGTCCAGAATACGAGTCCGTTGTCGAAAACTTGATGGAAGCTTTCAAAGCTCATGGGTCGCGCATGTCCATAAAAATGCACTTTTTGTGGTCCCACTTGCACTATTTTCCTGAAAATTGCGGGGATTATAGTGAGGAACAGGGTGAACGATTTCACCAAGATATCAAAATAATGGAAGAGAGGTACCAGGGAAACTGGGATATCAATATGCTGGCGGACTATTGCTGGTGTTTGAAGCGAGACGTGCCCGAAGAAAAACACAGACGGAAAGCCAAAAAAACTTCATTCCTTCCTCAATAAACTTTTTTCCATATTCATTGTATGAATAAAAGTATTTATTCACACAATGTTTTCATTTTTCACGAGTGTTCTTATAATATTACTCGTATCTACAGTGTTTAAGCTAAAAAAATCAATAAATTTGGGGATAAAATTGGACTTATAATAGATGGCCAATAGAGAAAAAACCTGACCTGATTGAGGAAAACCAATGTCATTTTCGAATTCAGCATGGTCGAATTATATAATATGAGTTGAAAAAACCCTCACAGCAGACAAAAAAATTTCATATGCATACCAGTGTTATTCGACCATAAATCTATCCCGGGATGTCAAACAACCGTTCGTGTTTTGATAATGCGAGCATGATTTACACCCTTTCTACGCTAACCCCTGGTCAACTTGAACCGTAAGTTTAAAAAATAATTTAGTGTTCGCTTAACATGAAATCGATCTTAAAATTATTTCATTTGATGTTAGATTTACGCATACAAATTCAGACATGTCAACTATCACGGATTTTAAGTCTCAAACTCCCTTATGTGGGACAAGCAAAATCAGGCAAAATCTCACGGATTTTTGTACTTCAAGGTTGACGTCTCTGCAAATTCACCGTCACAACAATATGTATAATACAGCTAATACTATCGATGTATTTCATTTTACATACAGTAAAACAAATGTGCCCAAGCGTTAACCAAAACAGTTATAGAAAATTTAGGCGGACATCAAGCCGTTTCAAAGAGTTTTAGTAAAAAATACGGGTCTTCCGTTTGGGGGCTAGCAGCGAATTTTAATGAAAATTGGTATACTAATGTAGTTTTGGTCACTGATTTAAAAAATAACTTTCTTTTTTAGGAGAAATGAAAAACAAACATGTTAGAGCACTTTAAATAATTAATATGTGTTTCAACTAGCTTAAACTAGTTACAGAGGATTGTGTTAAATTTAGCCAGAGTCACAAACTGCTGCTGTTTATGAAAAAGTGCTCAAGTGTGGGGAAGTGTGTTCCTTTGATAAAAATACCTAGTTCTTTCGTTGCCAAAAGCGTTGGTCAAACAGTAACAAGTGCAACTTTACGAAGAATACGTTTTTTGAAGGATTTCGGCAGATCTGTAAAAGTAGCAGAAAAAAATAAAAAATTAATGCCCAGTTAGGTCAGTTGAATGCCCGGTTAGGTCATTTGAATGCCAGGTTAGGTCAATTTAATGCCCGGTTAGGTCAATTTAATGCCCGGTTAGGTCAATTGAATTGAATGCCAGGTTAGGTCAATTGAATGTCCGGTTAGGTCAACTGCACGCCCTTGACGATTGGTTAGGTTAAGTTATGAAATTTTCGTTAAAAACACATTAATTATTTAAAGTGCTCTAACATGTTTGTTTTTCATTTCTCCAAAAAAATAAAGTTATTTTTGAAATCAGTGACCAAAACTACATTAGTATACCGATTTTCATTAAAATTCGCTGCTAGCCCCCAAACGGAAAAGATCGAAAAATACATTAAGTTAATTAACTAAGAGAAATTTAAATACTCGTGGAAGGTTCTAACTAATGATATAAAGCGAACTTACAAAAAGATTCGGTGCTTTCCTGTTAACGGGAATACCCAACCGCCCGCCACCAAACTGTTTATGTATTTTTGCTCTCGTCATTTTCGTTTAAACTAATGAAAATATCACAACTTAACCTAACCAATCATCAAGGGCGTACAGTTGACCTAACCGGGCATTGAATTAACCTAACAGGTTAATATAACGGAAAATGCCCGGTTAGGTCAACTGAATGCCCAGTTAGGTTAACTGAATGCCCTGTTAGGTCAACTGTACGCCTTTGATAATTGGTTAGGTTAAGTTGTGATATTTTCGTTAGTTTAAACGAAAATGACGAGAGCAAAAATACATCATAAACAGTTTGGTAGTCCCGATAATACGTAAGTACCGAATTTATTAATCATTTAAATGAAATTAGTTAATATGTAAGCGACAATCAGTTAGTAGGGGGCCAAAATGTCTTTATGTCATCTAAAATCGCAGAAAAAACGTCGCTGCTTTCGGTACGTTGTCGCCACATGAATTCCGCAAGATACGAGTCCAGATGATGGCGGGCAGTTGGTATTCCCGTTAACAGGAAAGCACCAAAGATTCAAGTTTAAAAAGTACTCTCTAATAGGTTATTAGTGTTTAAATAACAAATGTTACAAGAATAGTGACTAGTGAGTGTTATCATCTAAATCATATATCCTTACAGACACTCAAATGATGGAAATGATAAGATGCGAGGGTATAGATTCCCGAAACGGCGGTAATTTAAGACCAGTAAAATATTTTGATTAAAAAACACGAGAGAGAGAATAAATAACTAAGTGTTTATTGTCAGATGTTTTTAACTGAGAATATGGTACGCGCTGTGAAACGTTTAGTTACCGTGAATGATAAAGGGAGACACACAATAGTACGTTTAAATAGATAATCTCTCGTAAGAGGGAGAATAAGTAAATAAACTAAATGTATATTATCACTCTGTTTAACCCTTTCGTACCAAGCAGTCAAAAGTGTGACCCTAAAATTCTACGAGATTTTAGTCCTCCTTGCGGAGAATAACAAGGTATAAAAATGTTTCAATCTTAAACCATTCAGACGTGGCGTCCAATATTTTGGACAAAATGTATAACAAAAAGTATAAGATTTATTGTTATTCAAAACCAAATATTTCAGTAACTTGTCCCTTACTTTACGTACATTTTGGGTTCCTTTTCCCACAACTAAACTAAACCTATATTATTAAATATACAGAAAAATTTGAAGAAAGTTGCATTTTAGTACGATTTATATTATCGTGATTTATATTATTACTGTATTATATTCACTGTAACTGAAGGGGTTAAATACAATTCAGGCCTGAAAGGGCTAATTAAAGACGTTTAATGTGTGTAGTAAAAAGGAAAGTGCCGATCTAAGATAGCCGAGACTACTACTATTACTACTACGACTACTACTACTCATGATTCTGGAGAGACTGTTGTTATTAATTGGAAACGCCAAAAAATCTTCTCCAAATGTTGCAATCTAACATAAGATTAAAGATAAGTAAAAAAGCTGATACTTCTTACGAAGTAGTAATGTTAACGAAAAAAGCAAACTAATCGAAGATTAGGAATAGGTCCTGGCAACACTTCCTCTACTTCGCCAAGTAATACTGAAAAAGCGCTGACAATAGGGATATCCCTTCAGAAGAAATGATTTTCGGTACTGTTTATATTGAAAACGAACAACAAAAAAAATGAAAAACGAATTCGAACTGGAGTAATATGGAAAACGAAACCGATACAACAACAACAACAGACGCTGATGATACACCGACTCATCGGGTTTCACCAGACTTATTAGAAATTAATTCCGTATCGAATAATACGGGATACGGGACTGTAGAACCAGAATCCTCTGAAGATGATGATAATGATGACTCGGTTATAAAATTTCAATTATTAAACAAAAGAACTTCGGGTCAGGGAGATCTTGAGAGTTATAAATACAGAATGTTCGTAAATCGACACATTATGAACGCTTACTACGATAAAAGATTTGAGGAAACAATACAGAAAGTTCTCAATAAAGCTTGCCGATTGAGGAATAATCGTGAAGCGAGAGTTCGACGATCGTTTACATTTACAGAGCACGCTGAAGGGTATATTATAATAATTAATATTCCTTTTCATGAACTTGATGAAAAAGGTATTAGTTACGTCCTCGACTATTTTGAAAATATCTTCCAAAGCAGAACATTGGCCAAATTTGGTTATTTTTTACTGTCGATTAAAATATTTCTAAACCTGAACTGGGACGAATTACCTTCCGCATACGCGAAATGGGGGTTAGATTTGTAAAGGAACGGAAGGTAAGAAGGGTTGTACTTTTTCAGCCTCAGTATGCTGTTATTTCATTAAAATATGTAGAAAGGAAGAATGTATAGTTATTACGTCCAACAGATTATTACTGTACATAAAGCTGAAGGAAAAACTAGTGAAGCGGGTTTAGATTTTGAAGCAGTTTTACTTACAGGGTCGAACGAGTTGAAACAGTTGGAGCATATTCTTTACACCCGTTTACTTGTTTATGGCACTACTCCCATGATGAACATATCTAGAGATGAAAATAAAACTAAACCTCTTATAATATTATTTCTGTATAACAGGATGTGCGATCATGTGCTTAACCCTTCCAGTTTGTATAAAAAATATTCGTGCAAACACTTGCTTATCGAAGGATGCTTCGATGTTACAGAAAATATTACGAATCACGCACACGTATGCCCTATGCTGTTTAAAACCATACATGCTACGAATACTATCAGTGCTGGATTTAGAAATGCTGAGGCCCTAAGCTATGCTCAGATTACGAGGCCCCATGGTGTTAGCAATTAAAAATATCCTAATTCATGCATATATTATACAGAGGCAGGCAAAGGTTGCAACAAAAAATTTAAAATTAATGATCTAACTAAAAATGTTATCTTGCAATAAGCCAATTTGCATTATGATCGAGATACCCTCAAATAAAAATACCTTAGTACGATTTCAAATTTGGTACTAAAACTTTTATTCTACAGCAACAGTAGAGCCATTGTGCAGAGAAGCAGTTATTAAATGGAAACGGATTCCATTTGTATTTAAAACGTTTTATTTCGTGAGTTTTGGATGGCAAAATCATTGATAATGTCGTCAAAGGATAAACTACGAAGTTTGTCACTCTTTATGCATAAAATGCTCAATGCAGACAGCTTTTCTTGTAGCATTGTTGACCGTAGTTCATTTTTTATTCTTTTCAGTTGCGAAAATGACCTTTCACCTGAGCATTTCGTTACCATTAGACTAAAAAAGAGCTGCAGTACTGCTTCTACATTAGGGAAAGCCAACTGAATATTATCTTGGATGATGATTTGATACAGATCCTGGTGGTATAAATGTCTTTTTGTTTGATCTAAATATGAAAGTATTTTAATTCTCCAACAAGAGTGACATCAACATCTTCAGGATAGTCTTTAACTAGGAGCTTTACACTCAGTTGTTCTTCCGAAGCATCTACAATAATTTTACATCAACCAAAAAGGAAAAATTGCTTGCAACATTCTCGTATATGTTTGCTCTTCTATTTAAATTTGTTTCAAGAGCATCCGCCATAGGAATAAAAGATTTAACTCGAAACTTGTCTCTTGGAGAAAGGATTTCATCGGCATTAGGTGCATCACCATCGTTCATTTCTTTTCTTCTTAATTTCTTCCTTTTATTCGCACATTTGTAGTCTACCGAAGGCAGGATTTCTTTTGCTTTTAATTCAATTTCGCCAAAACTTTCACGGGTGTCTTTCAAGAAGTGAGTAAGTGACGTGTAAAGCTTTGCACATGTACTGTAGGGCCTTGCTAATTTTGTGGAATTGATCTAATAAACGGTTCCAGAGACTTAACATGAACGCAAACTCTAATTCCTCCATTTTCTCCAGAAGAATACCAGCTTCTCCCTTTGTATCACTCTTTTCACTGTCGTCAGTATTGATATGGGTGAGGGCATCAATAATTGGATCATATCACTCAGCTATGGCTGAAGTGGCCTTTGTATGTGTTTCCAACATAGTGACAGAGAAACGTTTTGGTACTGTGGAATCAGGACCCTAATATGATTTAACTGCTGCCCAACGTATTGTAGAGGCAAAAAAGAATGTGTATAACTGTTGCACAACACCAAAAAAATTTACTACATTTAGGCAGCAATCAACTGCAGCACGACCAACAAGGTTAAATGAATGTTCAGCACGAGGAATATATATTAACCCCCCTCCGTCTCTGGTCTTGGTCGGTTCGAAGTTGACGGGGGTTTTGGTTAGGTGACAGCAACGGATTTGTTACTCTGGAGTACCTGGTACCATATAGGGAATCGCAGTAGTTTCTTCTATACTACTCTCCAATTTCTTCTTGTAGTAGATCGGAGGACTCTGTGAGGCTGACTAAATTCTCTGAAGGTGTCCCGATTCTTCTTATAACGTATCGGGGAAATTATTTTTCTCTATTTAATACTAAGTTCTCTGAAGAGAGCAAGGCTCGAAGGAGAAGAAAAAGTTATGCTCTTACTGTAATTTACTGCTGAAATGTTACAGGTAATGCTCAGTCTCTAAGTCAGATCAGTTAAAATTAGAATGAACATTGGAGAAATTTTATGGTTTATGTACTGAAATATTTACTGACAATTATTATTTAATGCTGATCTGTTTTTTGTTTTTTATTCTCAATAGGCTGATTTACTTTACAAAATATTTAAAAACAAAACAAATATTTTAGCTGTAGCAATGTCTAACCTGCTAAGCAAGAGGAAGCCATATTTTTATTTTAAACCGCATATTGACAGATCTGATGTTATCATGATCTGCCGAGTTAACTAAAAATGGAAATTGAAATATGCCTTCCATCACGAGTTACAATCAAACATGCACATGAGCAAAAAGTAAATGTTTAAGATTCAAAATTAAACGCTAAGCAGGAAATGACTTCATCTTTAACAACGAAGAGAGAATGTATACAGAATTTAACAAGATCACATTATTAAGGTAAATCTAAAAAAATGATTAAGTAGTTTAGAAAGAAATAATTATATAATTCACCAGTTATAAAATAGAAAGCAAATAAAAAATTTATCCAAACTCGTGTCAGCGTTATGCGACTTTGGACTTTATACTAAATGATTAAGTAGTTTAAAAAGAAATAATTCACCAATTATAAAATAGAAAGCAATCAAAAATGTATCCAAACTCGTGTCAGCGTTATGCGACTTTGGATTTATATGTCAAAATGAATATATGAATATAAATATACATAAGAATATAAGGATTATATAAATATACGAAATATACGAGTGAACATAAGAATTATATGAATTTAGGAATTATTCATTGTTCATTTTTACATATATATGGCATACTTATTTTTCTCTAGAAGTTTCTGCTGCATGCCATTATACCTCCCTGACATGTTCACTGCATTATCATATGACTGTCTTCTGCACTTACCAAAGTCAACTTTGCAGTCATTGACTTGATAATCCAGCACCATGTTGGCCATACTTTCAATGGGAAAACCATCATCGAGTGACACATATCTGACAATAACAGTTAGTTGATCAACATGTGAAAGATCTGGTTTAGAGTCAACAGACAAACTGAAGTATCCTGCTTTTCTCAAGTCTTCCGAAATAGATTCTCTTACTTTTTTAGCCACAAACTGGATGAGTTCATCACATATTGTTTTAGACAATACGAAGGTTTTCCACATCCACTACTTTCAAATGCTTAATATGGTTAGAAAGAAATGGGTCAAACTTAGCAATGAGTTCTATCAAACCAAGAAAGTTCCCGTTATGTGGCGGCCCAAACTTTTCATTGCCTCCCTTAAACGCTAATCCACGTCCTACTAATGTGTACAGAACTGCAATGGTACGTTCAGGTACATGCTTCCAGTACTCTTGCTCCTGTTTCATCTGTTCAGCTAGGTGTGAACCCAAGGTTAACCCGCGAATCCTTGTCAAATATGTAAGGGAAGCTGTTCTATGTTCCCTAAAATTCTCATGATTTTGAATTGCAATGGGGTTTCGCCAGTCATTAAACCTGTTCCTAGCCAGTGCGGTTGATGATGTGGAAAAGAGCTTGTGAACAAAACAGTAAATACAACCGGTTGTTGGAGAGTATACTAACCGTTCCTGATTGTATTTTCTCCATTAGCTTTCGTTGAATAAAAAAGACACCTTGAACAATATCTGATTTGATTTTTGAATGATCGCTTCGATTTCTCAATTAAACCATCCCATTGTTGACACTCTGAGGGGCCTTTCTGTATCCAAAATGCAATATCATCCTCGGTTAAGACTCCCCAGAGACCAAGCTCATCGAACTTTGTGTATTTATTTGTGTATTTATTTATTTATGCCTGGACTTCAGCCTCTGTAACACGATCAGATGAAGTAGTTACATTTGTGTTTGTATTATCTATTCTAGTAAAAGAGGTGGATACTTGTGGTTGTTGTGGATCTGTCTGACTCTCTCGAGTCTGAGATCCCTCCTTTATAGCAGTGAAATAACTGTCAACTTTCGGTAATTGTTTTATCTGCCTTTTAAGCTGCTGCTTCTTTATTCTTTTCTGAAATCCACTTTCAAAAGTTCTCTTCATTTTGAGAGGTCTCTCCAAAATAATAAGAGACAAATAACTTCTTTGAAATTAATAAAAGTTGAAATTAAAAATGGCAGTAGTGAATATAGTATAAATCTGCCGTATATAAAATAAAATAATAAATGGAAATGGAAAATGAAACAATGTAACTTCGCCACTTATATTAGGGATAAAAATTTAGCTTATGCTTGACATTAGGAAGGCAATATGATTAATCCCTACCCCCGCCTCTATATAGGGGTTTGCAATAATAAGGCTAACTAAAGGAGGCTGGGGGCCCTGATCTTCAGGTGATCCAAATATTTTACATTCACAAAAAATGGCAAAGCATAATAAGTTAATTTGTCCATAAATTTACATTTTCTCGACTAGCTAATCTCTAAATATTATAAACTATTGTAATGTAACTGTAATTGATTGTGCAATATCTATTTTTGGGAAGCAATATGTTAAAGTGATTAACACTGGGAAGCAATATGTTAAAGTGATATACACTGAGAAGCAATATGTTAAAGAGAGGTTCCTGGGAAGCAATATGTTAAAGTGATCCCAATCTTCTAACGTAACAAATCTTCCTATTGCTTCATTTATAACTTCATAAGCTAGAACTTTGGAAGTTAGTGAATTTTTTCGAGAATCGTTTACTGTGTCTATATACTGATTCGTGCCTGTGTACGACAACTTCTAATGAAGTTTTACCACCTGTAGGTAAATATCTCAGCGATCTTACTGATGAGATTAGCGACGCCTATGAGAAGGAAGCTTATGGCCTCGGGTTCGTTGCTTCAGGCCCAAAGACTTACGGGTTAAAAATAATTATGCTGGACGGGCCGAGATATATACTTAAAAACTGTAAGGGTTCTACTTTAAACCCTTCAGTAGTATGGGCGCAAAAGGAGAGAGTGCAATGCAATTGCAAATGTTATTCAATGTTGCAAAGGAAATGCTGCAAGAGGTTATGCAGAAAGTTGGCATGTTGCCAGCGGTTATGCAACAAGGGGTTATGCAACTATGGGGGAGGGGTTATCCCCCAAGTTGCATTGAACTTCCCCAGCAAGCTGGGGGAGAACTCTTTGGGCAGAAGGTGGGACGGCCTCAACCCCCAAAGGGGTATACCTAACCTATGAGAGAAAGGAGAAAGAGAGAGGACGAGAGATGTTCGCTTAGCAGAAGTCAAGCGCATATTACGACTTCATCCCAGCGCTTGCTGTCTTATAAGCCCCTAATCAGCCAGTTGGCGTAGAAGCCAGTGCCTACAGGCATTATCAGCTAGTTGGCACAGTGAATACAACGTTTGGACAAATGCACGTACACTCCCGCCTATACGCCCATAAAATATCATACCCACACACACACACACACCCACACACACACACCAACTATATGCACGATTATATGCGCCGTGTTCGAGACCCGGTGACGGTGCATCCTTCCACGGTTGGTGAATAAATGAGAACCCTGGTTATCGGTTATCCTAGTGGTTGCTGGTGGTCCGTGTTAAGCTGTAGGTCTAAGGTGGAGCGTAAACATCCTTCCATGTCTCGTTCATGTTTGTCTGTTTGTTTATTTCCCTCTCTCTCTCATATATATATATATTTTCTCAGAGGAGTTGCCCACAGATATCTAGAGATGGGTGTAAACCCCTTCATATGTGTGTATATATATATATATATATATACATACATATATATATATATATATATATATATATATATATATATATATACACACACCATTTATGCATGATTTCTGAATATACAGGGAGCGGAATAAGACGGTTTGCTGAGAACAACGGAAGCATCTTGTGAAAATAATATTTATCATTTACTACAGAAATTACTAATTAGTACAAAAAGCGCACACACAGCAATTATATAAACAGAAACACTTCCCTCCATCGTTTAAAGGGAAGATTAGTTTACACGTTACATACCATCACCGGGACTCGAGCCCAGGTGGAGAGCAACTCGCTCCTCCACCGAACCATGCCTAGAGGCGGGGACCCCAACTTGACCTTCATGTGAAGAGAGACACTAGCGAGTACGAATTGTTCTTCATCACGTATTTTACAATCAGCGAAACTCTTATTATTGTACACACACGTACGTACATTCGTCAGTCTGCTTAGAAGGCAGCCACTTGGTATAATTAAATAATAATATCGTTTACAACCAAAACAACTAAATAAAACACCATTACATCATTCTGTATATTTAGACGAATTATTGGAATTAGTTTCATGAAATATACATTCGATAATATAAGAAATACAAACGAGGAATATATATTAAAAAATAATATATCTCAATGCTATTGACTTCTCCTTAGGAAAACGGAGCTTACAGGTGAAAAGAAGGACCAACACAACAGCAAATATTTTCGTTTTTTTTTATACTTCAGACGTTTCGACAAATCTTTTATCATCATCAGCGAATTATAAGTCTTAAAACCTTAAAACGAAAATAAGAATAATGAAAATTACATTAATACAAAGAAAATAAAAATCATTAAAATTACATCAATACAAAAGAAAATTAAAATCATTAAAATTAAATTAAATGAAAATTAAATTAAATTAAAATTACCTCAACTGGTAAATACATAATGTTTACGTGAACCTCCATATTTGGCAGAAACTGAGAGAAAACTATATGGTCAGTGTCACTACCAGTAATACTCTTATTAATGGCCTCATTCAAACTCAATTTAAAAATCTCCTCGAAATAGCGTGTTTTGATAACACTGTACAACAGTGAAAAAAAACGGAAATGAGATCGTCATTTTTATGGCTAATTAAATGCGTAGATTGCGAAAATAACACTCATTTATTTGTATCACCCACCGATTTTATGAAAATGACCCTATTTCATTGTATCATTTTGAGAACCACTTGTTCTCTGAACGCATCTTTTACATTTTGTTCAGTCATGCATATGTTGTGGTGGTGGTGTTCGGCTCTGTGTTTCCACTTTGATTTTATGAAAAATTTCTTTCATTAATCATTTCAAACAAAATTGTCAGCCATATTTTATCATAAATCGGTGCTATAAGTGAGTATTATTGAATAACAGCTATCAAATTATGAATATTTCACCGACAACTTCTATATTGTGTGAAATTGCAAATTGATCTATCATTTTCTTAATTTATAGGTTTTTATTGATGCTATGTTACAATGCCTAGAGAGTGCAAAAATTCGCCAGACCGATTTTGTTATATTTGTGGGACATTAACATTAAAACAGTATAAAAGGAAGTTGACTTCTCATGTGAAAAAGCTTTATGAATTATACTTCGCATGCAAAGTTGGTGATCAGGACAAGCACTTGGCGCCTCATATCTGCTGTGTGAGATGTATAAGCTCGTTATCTGCATGGTTCAAAGGCACTGGTCCTGGTCTGGGATTCGGTGTCCCAATGGTATGGAGAGAGCCGCTGCACCATTCAATTGATTGCTATTTCTGCTTAACGAATATCACAGGTTTGAATCTTTTATTTTTCTGAATATACGTCAAATTTGGTGTTTTTAGCACATTTTAGCATATCCTGCTCTACATAATGTATTACACAATTATGCTAGCTTAAGTAGTCAACAATGTCTATTGTCTCACATTACAGGTTGCAACAGAAAAGGGAAAAAGGCTATAGTCTACCCAAATCTTCATTCTGCTATGCGTCCTGTGGAACATTCTACAGATATACCCATCCCTCGTCCTCCAGCTGAAATGCTGACCGATAACATAGACTCTGACAATTCGGAATCAGACGGCGAATGCTATGAAGCTCAAGTCGAGTCCAAAAAAGAACAACATCTCATCACGCAGCCTGAACTCAATGATTTGGTCCGTGATTTAATACTTACCAAGCAACAAAGTGAACTGCTGGCCTCACGTCTACAAGAATGGAATCTGCTGGCGGAAGACGTACGAATTACAGCATTCCGAAAGCGCTCCTTGGATTTGCAGGAATATTTCACATTGAAGAACAATCTTTGTTATTGCATTGATATACATGGTCTGTTCGGTGCTCTGGGTTTGTGCTATGAACCGAATCAGTGGAGATTAGGGTGTGTCAATTTGGGAGGTGAAAATTAATTTTTGCCAATTCCTTCACTGAGGGGTTTTAAAAATATGTTTTTGGATGTGAAGAATTCAAATCTGCTATTATTTTTGTGATTGCTCAACACTTAGCTTGGTAAATCTACGTTTGATTAAAAAGCACATAAATTGCTCTCGGAAAACAACATTTAGTAATTTTAGCTTCTCAAAATGTCAGGTAATGCTATAAAAATTTTAGTTTCTCTGCATAAAACATATCCTAGTAATCATAAAACATATCCTTGTAATCATAAAACAACATTAGAAAGTAATGACATCAGTAAAAAAAAATATTTAAACAACAAGTTTCATCAAGTCTTGCTTTGATTCGTTCTTGGACATCAGCCGCCGACTTGCTTCTTGGCCTCTGATAGTCTGATATAGCCCTCACGTTTCTCATGTGTACACACCCTGCCTGCTGCCTCTGTGACTTGTTTCACACACCTCTCTATTGACTGAGCATGACAGGGCCACTGTGGAACTTGCATAGGCTTGTCAAAGAACTTCTTTACTTCCGCTGTAGTCAGTTTACATGTCAAAGGAGGTTCAAATACCCCGTCAGACCAGTCTGTCAGCTCCAACACGGAAGAAACACTGGGGTTGATGGAAGGTGTCTTCCTGGGACGTACAGAAAGATCTCCAAGTGTGTCATCATCTCCACCCCTCATGTCAACAATCTTTTGGACACCAGCTCTCCTCTCCTCACTGTCATCTGAGCACAAGAGTGTCTGGATTATCATTTCGCTGAATGCATACCATGCTGAGCGCTTGATGGTTGGCAAAACAGCATCCACTACAGCCTTCTTTTGCAGCCTAACTAGCCGCAGCTGAAACAAGATGTGGCGTGGGCCTTCCACCCCAAGAGTGTTTTACTTTGATGTTGAACCAACAGGGGTAGTACACACCAACAATGTATTCCACTATCAGTCTTAAGTTGTTGAGGGTTTTGCCTTTAAGGCCATGTTTTGAAACGCATATGCGACAAAGCCTGTTTGCTGTTGTCAACCACCTTGAATGGCTCACTGGACCAATTTCAAGAAGGGCCAGATCTGTGGGAAGTTCTCCTGTCCTTATGGCCTGTGTGATTCTATACCCGTACGCTTGATCAGTAGAAAGATCCTTTACGACATTGTCACTCAGTGAAGTAAGAGGCTCTCCAATTGAGAGTTTGGTGAATGAAGGATCAATTTCAAGTTCGGTTGCAGTGTCTAGCATCTTGCCAATGTTACCTGTCCACTTGTTGTTAGACAAGGTCTTCCCATCCAGTGCTGTGATCAAGTGTCGTAGGGGTAACTCGTTAGTGTGGAGGGCACAAACCAACCAGATCAGCTTACGGCAAAGCTTGACCTCTACCCAATGCATGGAACCACCCTCCCAGCCAGTGTTAACATTTGTAGAATCACCTCCAATGGCCTGCAGGCTTTTATCAATGCCCTTCTTCATGAAATCTACAAGATTATCAGCAATAACTTCAGCAGGTTTTTTTCTCGTTAAGCCTTTCTCAGGAGTGAAGTGGTAGAGATATCTTCCACCTGGCTCACTGCACACAGAATAATGCTCTTCTTTGATGATGCTGGGGAACTGATGATCTGAATTGTCTGCTTTCAGCATAACTTTAGTTGTATCTTGACGGCCGTCAAAGAAGATGCAGTCAATTTCACCCTTCTTACAAAGATCATCAAATTCCTGATCCAGGGATCTCAACTTTTTCTTGGGCCCTCTTGACTTTATTGTGATCAACTACAAGTCTCTTGTCTTCTTCAGTTTTCAAGCCAGCATCCATAAAGGCAGCAGTGGTGATGGCAGCTGTGGCACGCAGGCCAACACCATATCTGATGCTATGCATAGCAACATTAGGTATTTCTAATGTGTTGTACTCTGGCTTTTTATTGGAAGTTGAAGTCGTGCTTGGTATTTCTAATGTCACTTCATAACTTCCATCCTTTCCATCTTGAGCATCAGCTATTTGTTCTTCATTTTCATCATCAGAGAAAATTATTTCATTTGATGGCATTGAAACATCCTGCTTACTTGTCTGCTTATATTCAGCAAGCCTTCTTCTTTCGTCTTCTTGCCGCTTCTGCTTTTTGACTTGTCTGTTGTGCTCAGGTTGATCTGGCAAGCCAATCTGATGTGGTCCAATAGAACCAGACTTGTCTCTCTGACCTTTAATGAAAGCAAGTTCCTTCACAGGGATCTTCATCTCCCTAGGGCATGTACAGTTAATGTGAGTTTCGTTTTTGCAACCAGCATCTGCAAGGCAGCCAAATTCAGAGCAGAGAACAATTTTACACTTGCAACTGAGGATGTCAAAAAGCTTGTCAAGTTTTGCAATGAAAGCCTCTTTGACATGTAGCTTTCCTCTCCCAAGAGATATGTTTTTGGCCTGCTCCCAGCTCTCTTGGATCTTGTTTAAGATTGTGACTCGTGAATTTACAACGGGGGCTACAAAAGAACTGTTTGCTCGTTCCCACTTTTCAAGCACTTTAGGGTAAATGTCCTTTGCAAGACTGGCTGCTGGGTAGTTTCTCACATCCTCACCACTTTGTTCTCTTAGCAGTAGCCCATATTTCAGAACGTCTCGCAGAGTTGGGAGTTCAGAGGGCAACAACTCTCTACCAGTTCCAATTAGGTTGCTCATATGTGTGAATGTCCCCAGTCTTGTCCTCCTTTTAGAAGCCATTGTAGGTCAATTCCCACTGGTTAGGGTGGTAGCACTGACGGACAAGTAATCTTCAGCACACTGATGAATATGTTTCAACCTGTGAAATAAGGAAAAACAGCAGTGCATTATATGTATATACAGCATATATAATTATTAATATAATAATTATTATATAATTCCACAAAAAAGTAAAAAAAGTCACTATTTTTATGTAGCTTCTTACCAAGCAAAACTAAATTATATTAAATTAACAAAAATATCTTTAGAATTCCTAAGTCATGCTGCAATTTTTTAGCACCCCTCATATTTGGAATTTGAAAGTTGAAAAATTCGACACACCTTATTGATGCATCTCTGTACAGTGTTAAGGGTGTACTGCTACACAATGCGAACACAATGCCTTCTGTTCCGATCGCTCATTCAGTCGTTTTTAGAGAAACGTATGACAATGTTGCTTTTATTCTGGACTGTATAAAATACAATGAACATGAATGGCTTATCTGCGCAGATTTGAAGGTTGTGGCTATTCTCAATGGATTGCAAACTGGTTATACGAAATACATGTATTTCCTATGCAAGTGGGATAGCCGAGCAAGGTCTGAACACTACACACGCTCAGTATGGCCGCCGCGAGACAATTCCTCACCTGGATCTCACAATGTTATTCACGAACCACTAGTACGAAAGGAAAAGTTTATCTTGCCGTCATTTCACATAAAACTAGGGCTGATGAAACAATTTGCAAAGGCGTTGAAACAGGATATGCCTGCCTTCAAATATTTAAAGGAAAAATTCCCAAGAATAAGTGGTGCCAAGATTAAAGAAGGCATATTCGTCGGCCCTCAAATTCGCCAACTCATGCTAGACGAACACGTTGAAGCAGTGATGGATGAGGTTGAGTTGGCAGCCTGGCGTGCATTCAAAAATGTGTGCAGAGGTCTACTTGGAAAGACTAAATACGACAACTATGCTGCACTTGTGGATCAACTTATCAACTCATACCAACGTCTCGGATGTAAGATGTCATTCAAAATTCATTTTTTGCATTCACATCTCTCATTCTTTCCGGAAAACGCATCTGCGGTTAGCGACGAACACGGGGAGAAATTCCACCAGGATATAGTCACACTGGAGAGCCGATACAAAGGGAAGTGGAGTCCTGCTATGCTGGCCGATTTCTGCTGGAATTTAAAGCGTGACCAACCAGAAGCATCACACAAACGCCAGCATAAATACAAAAAATGAGTTGAAAACAATATAATACGAAAGTTTTATGTTAATTTTTTGCATATATGTTGAAGTATAGCAATAATTAAACTGTTCCATATGATAAAGCCTATCTGTTTATCAATATATTCTTATTTTTTGGTATGAAGAATTTAAGCAGCCATTACAAAAAAACGTGACGCGATAGAAAAAACTATTTTCAGATTTGGAATTAGCACACTCGAATTATTAAGAATGACAGAATGTTATTCCCGTCTTTTTTTTAACCGATAATTTGTTGTACAGTGTAATATTTTCTTATTTAATAGTAACCTTTACAGCCAAATTGATGGGGTAGCTATGGGTTCCCCGTTGAGCCCAACACTAACAAATGCATTTCTTTGCCATTACGAAGAAATTTGGTTGAAAAATTGTCCGAATAGTTTTAAACCCGTATATTACAGAAGATACGTGGATGACACTTTCTTAATATTTAAACATCCTTCACACGTAAAACTTTTTCTTCATTATCTAAATAAACAACATAGTAATATTAAGTACACATGTGAAAACGAAACAAATAATAGTTTACCTTTCCTTGATGTTCTAGATGAACGGGCTAATAACAAGTTCCAGACCTCACTATTTAGAAAACAAACTTTTACTGGTTTGGGAACCAATTATTTAAGTTGTATGTTTTATAAATATAAGATTAGCGCTGCACTAACATTATTAACAAGAAGTTAGCGAATTTGTTCAGATTACTTTTCATTAAAATTTTTAAGACAGTACTTTATTAATAATTACTACCCTTTTAATCTTTTTGACAACCAATTAAAGAAATTTTTAAATAACACTTTTAATACTAAACTCCCCATAACCATAGTACAGAAAGAAACCAGATATATTAAATTACTTTTTACGGTTATTTATCATTGCGTATTCGAGGTGAAGTGTCCAAACTGCTTCAGTCTAGTTATCCCCAAATAAATTTTAGATTCGCCCTCGTCAACTCACTTAAATTATCAAATTTTTTAAAGTTCAAAGACAAATTCCCCAAAACTGTATGCCCTAATCTAATGTTGTTTATAAATACACGTGCGACAGCTGTAAGGCTGCGTATATTGGCAGTACTGAACTTCAACTGGAGGTACGCCTTTCTCAACATTTGGGCTTATCAGTCCGTACTAATCGTCCCCTTAGTAGCCCACCATAATCCGCAATTAGAAACCATAGTAATGAAAACAACCATCCCCTTCACAAAACTCAGTTCGAAATTCTAACTAGATCCAATAACCTTACAGAACTCCGAACTTTAGAATCTTTGTACATCTATAGAAACAAACCCTCCATTAACAACAATAGTTCATCTTATAAATTACAGCTCTTCTAACTAACCAACTAACTTACTTTCATAGATATATCATACCTTCCAATTAACTGACGTGTGAAGTATAAAAAAATAAACGAAAATGTTTGCTGTTGTGTTGGTCCTTTTTTTCATATATATATATATATATATATATAATGATGATAATAAAACAATTGATAAAATAATATTGTTTATTTTTGAAACAGAACTTCTCTCTCTCTCTATCTCCCTCTCCATCCCTCTCTCCCAGCTAAAATCCTTTCCTTCCACTTTTGGGATGTTTGAGTTCAGACCTTTCCATGTCTTAAATGATTAAATTCCCCCGTTAAACTGTATTGCAACACTCGGTCATGTTGTTTATCTGTTTGTTTATTCCCCCCCTCTCTCTCTCTCTCTCTCTCTCATATATATGTAAGAAGTTTAATCTTTATGATGTCTATGCCATAAACCTGGAAAATAGCTCTTAACATTTATATATATATATATATATATATATATATATATATATTAAGAGCTATTTTCCAGGTTTATGGCATAGACATCATAAAGATTAAATTCACACGCTTATGATACATCCAGGGTTCACGGGCAATTTATTTTCCAGTTTAGCGATTCTCGATCTCTCCAACATACGCGAATTGTACCAGAATTCCAAATATATCTTCGACTGTCACTAAAACCCTTCCTATTCTGACTACCTGACAGCTATACAGGTGAGGACCTAATATTCCCCAGTATATAGTACGGTAGGCCGAGCCTTCACGCACAGATGATTTTTATTTAGACCGATGTCATAAACTTTAAACCTACGAGAATTGTTTCGAATTCATGGGTAATTGATTTTTAAAATCATCTTCTAGTTTCTGACGAATTATTTTTCAGAGGAAATAATAAATTTTCTGAATCTATTTTAGATGGGCCAACATAAACCGATTTACAAATTCATTTTCCAGCATCGTTAAGCCTCTCATATACAGGGTGTCCCAGAATTAACTATCTATTTCAATGAAATCGGACAAATTTTTTAAAAACACTTTTATTTATGTTTATCATGTTTAATATGTGTTAAAAATGTATAAATTTATAAATTTTTTTCATAATTTTATTTTCATAATTTTTTCATTATCTGGTCCAATGAAAGACCGTCTGAAGTCATAGAATGGCAAAGAGACTCTCCAAAAGTTAACGTGTGGCTTGGAATGACCAAATCCAAAATTTATGGCCCATTCTTCTTTGCGGAAGCAACTGTAACAGGTACCGTCTACCTTGATATGCTTCAGCAGTTTCTCGAACCACAGCTTCTTGATGATGGCATTCTTGATAATGTTGTGTTTCAACAAGAAGCATTGATCTTTTGGCGATAAACCTTTGTTTTTATGAAACCCCATGCAAAGAAGTCCAGGGGTGTCAAATCCGGAGAACGCGGAGGCCAAGGTCGAGGTCCTCCACGTCCAATCCACCGATTCGGAAGGCGTCTGTTGAGGTATTCTCGAACAATTAGAGCATAATGACACGGTGCTCCATCTTGTTGAAACACAACATTATCAAGAATGCCATCATCAAGAAGCTGTGGTTCGAGAAACTGCTGAAGCATATCAAGGTAGACGGTACCTGTTACAGTTGCTTCCGCAAAGAAGAATGGGCCATAAATTTTGGATTTGGTCATTCCAAGCCACACGTTAACTTTTGGAGAGTCTCTTTGCCATTCTATGACTTCAAACGGTCTTTCATTGGACCAGATAATGAAAAAATTATGAAAATAAAATTATGAAAAAAATTTAGAAATTTATACATTTTTAACACATATTAAACATGATAAACATTAATAAAAGTGTGTTTTTAAAAAATTTGTCCGATTTCATTGAAATAGATAGTTAATTCTGGGACACCCTGTATAAATGGTTGTACCATTTTCCCTTCTCCCACCCATCTCATCGGCGCCCCAGAAAGCAAGATTTATTTCCAAGCAAAGTGCTTCTCTCTCTACGAATGGGTATATCTGACACGCCCCAGATTTTACGGGACAGTCAATCACAACCCTGTGGGCGGAGCCACAGGACCGCTGGTTAGTGGATGGCATCACTCACACATTATAACCCGCCCAAATTTCACCGATAACCAATAGGAAACTCGCGATTCGGGTATTGAGGGATGTCCACAATTACGACCCCGTCTATAGAAGGGGGCATTTTCATCACAGGCTTCCAATTCAGTTGTTTTTATCGAACATTGCTTTGAAATACCTCGCCATGAGCCAATCGCAGCAGCTCTACATCTCTGCGGAATTGTTTGAGGATAAAGATTTCTACGCCGAGGCAAAGCGTATAATTTTCAACGCTGTTGACCGGAATGAACTACTTTCAACGCAGACTGTTGCAGAAATTTGACGGCGAGAGGGATTTTCCCGCTAATGACGTCACAAAGATGTAAGTAATTACGTAATAATTTGTGATTCGGGGTATATACAACATTTCATTCATTGCAAGTATTATAATTTTTTAAATTCGTTATAAGACGAAGTGAAAGGATATTTGCTTTGTGATTACAATTTGCTGCGCGTTTTCTCTTATTGCAACTCGCTCCATATATATATATATATATATATATATATATATATATATAGAGGTCGTAATATAACCTAACCTAGCGTAGCCTAACCGGTACATAATATAGCATAACCTAACCTAGCCTAACCTAATCTAACCTAGCATAGCCTAACCGGGTCATAATATAACCTAACTTAGCCTAGCCTAACGTAGCCTAACGTAGCATAGCCTGACCGGGCGTAATCTAACCTAACCTAGCATAGCCTAACCGGATCATAATACAACCTAACCTAGCATGGCCTAACCAGATAAAATATGACCTAACCTAGCCTAGCCTAACCTAACCATGGTGGACTCTTTCTCGTTTATAACTTATTTAGTAATATAATTTTCAAGAGGCGGGGCCACCATCTTGACCTCCGTGTGAAGAGAGACCAACGCACGAAACAACATAAAGTTCATAAGGTTTTATTCTGAGTTTTTCTACAACGAAAAAATTAATTCCAGGACTCTCTCGTTTATAATAATATAACCTAACCTAGCATAGCCTAACTTAACCTAAATCAACTGAACCTAACCAGCCATAATATAACCTAACCTAGCATAGCCTAACTTAAGCTAACACAACTGAACCTAACCAGCCATAATATAACCTAACCTAGCCTAACCTAACTTAACACACGGAACCTAACCGGGACATAATATAGCCTAACCTAACCTAGCCTATATATATATATATATATATATATATATCGGCCCAGGACTCTTTCTCGTTTATAATAATATAGCCTAACCTAGCCTAACCTAACCATCGTGGATTCTTTCTCGTTTATAATTTATTTAGTAATCTAATTTTTTCCTTTCATTCTGAGTTTTTCCAGTTTTCTACAACGAATAAATTAATCCAAGGGCTCTTTCTCGTTTATAATAATATAACCTAACCTAGTCTAACCTACTATAACCTAACCTAACCTAGCATAGCCAGACAGGGCGTAATATAACCTAACCTAGCATAGCCTAACCGGATGATAATATAACCTAACCTAGCATAACCTAACCAGTTATATTATAACCTAACCGGCTATAACTTTTCACCCCACCCTAGACCTAAGGTTTAACGGGGAATCCAACACCCGGCGTTTCTCTTATTGTAGCTCCCTCCTCATATATATATATATATATATATTATATGGTTGTATGTGTTAACAACCAGGATCGCTACGGGTGTGATATAACTTAACCTAGCATAACCTAACCGGTTATAATATAACCTAACCTAACCTAACCGTACATAATATAGCCCAACCTAGCGTAACATATCCGGGTGTAACATAACCTAGCCTAACCTAGCCCAGAAGGTCAAACTTTTCACCCCACCCTAGACCTCCAGTTTAACGGGGATTCAAACACCCAGCGTTTTGCCATTCATCTCTTAATATAACCTAACCAAGCGTAGCCTAACCCGGCATAATTAAACTTTAATTTAACTCAACTTTAAATGATTCAGTATGAACTTATCATGTTAATTTCTCGTTAAAGGACCTAAGCGGAACTTCATCGTGTTATAGCTATTTTTCGTTTTGATGAATGGGGAATAAATGATTTGGAGGCTTTACCGCACAGCCAACCCAGGGACCTGAATACCGTGGTCGAGGTATTGGCTCACATCCGGTCCAATGAATGCCAGGTCATCGAGGAACTAATGTAAGTTTTTTGGGGGTTAAGAACAAAACACATTGTATTTTCATTTAATTTATTAAATGGTAGAAAACATGTACAAAGCGGCTTAGAGAACTAGCGATCATTAAATAAGCATTAATGGAGACATTTTAGTTACAAATGTATATACACCTTTACACAATATAGATACAAGTATATATACACCTTTACACAATATAGTTACAAAATTATACACACCTTTACACAATATAGTTACAAATATATATACACCTTTACACAATACAACGAGTGCGGACATATGGGAACCTTTTTATTATTTGTCTGCATATCGTTTCATCATTCATTTCACTGTCGCACAAATAGAATAAATTTTAAAATTTATAAATCCCTTCCCACGTGACATGTGCAGGAGAACTGAAAAGCAATACATGCCACAAGTATTACTAAAATATCCTTGGAGGCGGTAAGGATTCCAGACAATTTCAAGGACATGTAGCTGTTCGATAAATTGTACAACCACAGGGTCACTCCAGGGCCGAGTGCCGAGTGAATCAAAATAGTACATTCTTTTCCTATTTTTAAAATAGATTGCAAACAAATAAATTCCCACATTACCAACACTGTCGGTGTTCACGATAATTCCATACCAATCTCTCGTAGTTGGCAAATTCAATATTTCATTCTTCGCAAACACGCCGATAAATTTGAAGCATGTGATTCGATCACTTTTCATTACTCTCTGGGGTGTATTCACGTCCATTTTGAAAGTCTGTGACCACGTTCCTGAGACGGTCAACTTCTATTAGAGCCTGTGGTTCGAGGTACACGAGTACACCAATAGGCGCGTCTTTAGGGTTGGCAAATTTCAACCTGACTGAGATGTTCCACGTTGTTGTGGACTTAAGTATGCATTTATACTAGCAGATAAGTCAGGGGTAATATCAAATAAGTAAAGGTTAAATTCTTCGACAAATTCTTTCTGCGTTACGCCAAACCCAAGCTCGTCACAGGCACCGTCATTATGAGCCAGACTACTAAAAACTCTCGCGCAGAGCTGGAACACAGCGTCTGATGAGTCATGAAAAATCATAGGCCCACCCAATGCGACGCCATTTACGTATAGAGTTATATTTTTAAGGCCGAAATTCTCGAATTTAAAGGCACTCTTTTCATATTTTCCATTCGACGAAGCGTGATCCTGCATTCCAATTAATATCCTTTTAGGTAGAATCCCAGGGCCACGTTTTCTAGCTGCCTCGAGGCCAACCCGGCGGGCACCGTGAATAGTTTGAGCTGTACTCTGTTAATTGGCTATTTTACTGTTGCGTGTATTAAATTTTTTCAATTTCAACATTTTTCGGGAAACTTAATTTCACTCGCCGTACACGTAAATATATCGCCATGATGTGAATCACAACGGGTTTTGCGCCCTCTTCTTGATCAGGTCCTAGATTTATGCAGATCTCAGGACTCGACCGGTTGAGCTTTAGTTTCAGGTCGATGCCGTTCATAAACAGTTTCTTCTGGAACGTGGAGTCTGTATGAAGACGCCCAAAACACTCGTATATCATTTTTTTTTAATTTTTAAATTTATCCTTTAAACTACTTTCATCTTTAGTCTGATAATAGCCCTCGGCGGTTAAAAAGGTGTCCTTCGCTTCTTTTGAAAAGTTGAGGACATTTTCATGATAGGCTCGTAGGTGATAATAACCCGTTCCTGCCGAGATGTTAACCTGATTTAAATACACCTCACACTGGCTGAATATGGAGTGTAGAAAGTCGGTTTCAGGGTATGCAGAGTAACTATCATCGCAGTCCGTTCCATCAGAATGGGCTATACGCAGTTTAGCTTATATGAGCATGCTGATCGGATCAAAGAAGTATGGGCCTGAGCTGGGTATCACGAATTCTATAGGGGCACTTGGCGACTAATTGTGTTTAATGGGTTAATTGTAATAAAGTGAACTATACTCAATAGAGACCCGTGTAGGGGGCATATCAAAGAGGGACAGTTCCGATTTACAGCATTGTGAACTACACGGATGGATGAAACGCGCCATGACGAGCCAGAAATAGTACCACCTCTCTCGACAAGTAGCAATCAGCCTATGATTCCTCAGAGAAGTGTCCTCAGCTTATATCAGTTAAAAAATGATCAGCCATAGGATTCATACGCTTAAAACACTTCTATTTTCATGTCTTTTACGTTTAGCGCAAGTGTTGGTAACCCCTTCTTCCTGACAACCCTCTTTTTTCAGCCACCACGCATTTTTCTCTTTGCATCTTTGATGATTTCGTCCCGTGTACATTTTAAATGTTTTTTTAGCGCTTCTTTAGGCTTAGTTCCACCCATTATGTCTTCTACCGCGTTAAAACCTGTTTGTAACGCCTTCCTCCCGAGGTATCTAGCTCCCCCATCTTCAAAAATGGGACGGCGGTGTGTAGTATGGTTGAAAAAATGGATCTAAGTCCACTCCCACGCTGATATCTCACTCCTCGATAGACTGTGAAAGGCCTTCGGGTCATTATAACTGAATGCGACGAAAGTGTAGCTTCACTGTTAAGCCCCCATCACCGAATGGGAAATTTTTTCTATCAATCATTCTTTTATATAATGAGATATTAGTTAATAGATTAGTCGCAACATTCACATAATGGGGCTTGTCATATGTAATGCTCAAACTTTTCCCTCTATGGTTGGGGATGTGTGCAATGCGCAGCAGGCGCGCCTGGGTGCCCCCAACAAATTGATGTTCTACGATATTGCTGTAAATATAGCACATGCCATAATGACCGATTCCTTGTGTTACATTTGTACAATAGTACTGTACCTCACCGAACAGGACTGATCGCATAGTATTGTCTCTGGTTATGCCTATTTTTTCACACTCATTGACTCTTCTAAGGACCAGAAATATGATCTGATCATTTTCAAGAATTAAAAATTTGGTGGCTAACTGGAGTTCACATAAATCCACCTCATACGAATCACGCTCCAATTCAATTGAACCGTGGAGTTCTGTCACAAAGTTGGCCAGGGTGATGTTAGGGTGTACAGACAGAGAAGAGGAAGTGAGTGTGACATAGAAGTGGTTAGGAGCCATGTTGCATTCTATGATATTTAAGCTTCATTATTGCAGCAGCTTTCATATAGGTGTTGAAGCTTTCTGGGTAACCCAGGCATTTCACCAGGTACATTTTTCTCTTTCCTGAACCTTTGCTGCCTAAATTTTTTCAATTTTAAACACACTTTTTCCTAAATTAAATGTTACTTTCTGCAACTCCTCGCGGTAAAAGCCTCCTGCGATTTCTTCCCCATTCAAATCTTCAACGTAATACATCATTATCTCGCCTTTAGGTCTCATAGCACTAACTTTATAAATCTCACGTGTCAATCCTTGCTCAATTCCCTTCACGAATTTATTTCCCGAACGTGATAGCCTTATATAATCATTGATTTTGAAATGTGTAGGGTGGGGTGGCGGTGCTCCATCTCTTTGTTTTTATGTGTTTTTATGTGTAAAATAGCGATGCATGCGCTCCTTTATGGTACGTTGAACTCTTTCAGCTAAAGACACCTTATGTATAGAACTGCTAGTGTATTAACTGATATTAAACTCTGTCAGCATGATCTGAAAAGCGCTGCCTATACATTCCTTCCCCATATCCGTACACAAATAGACAGGAACTCTCTCTTCTTTTAACATCAACGTTTTGATAGCTTTAGCAACTGCTTCAGGCGATTTATTTTCAGAGGATTTAGCCACAGATATCTAGAGAATATATCTATTATGAATAGGATGTAGGATAGCCGTCATTATACACTGAATATCTTTTCATGTCTGCTAAATCCGCTTGCCAAATAGCGTCAATCGAAGCCGCTGTTGTCTTGGCCGTTTTAAACCTTTTTCTCACAGGCTTATGAAGTGTATCAGCATCCTGCTCCAGCAAAAACCTATCACCAGCTTTTTTCCCTACTCCGTAAACATCTCTGTACAGTCTATTAACGCCTACATATGAGGCGGGGTTAGAAATGTTATAATAGCGTTTACTTAATGTTTTAACCATTTGCGTATTTTAGAGACACGTAGATAAGGTTGGCAGTTTTTTCTCTTCTTTCTTCACTGAAGAGACGCTACTGCTGGAGGGCGATGGCGTATTCAGTTGTGACACATACGAGACTTGATCCAAGTCTTTTAACCTATTCAGATTACCTATCAATATTTTGGGGACATTTATTTGTTGTAGTCTTGCTTTAATATGCTTCCATCCTGTTGGTGAGGGCCTGTCCCACTTTCTCACCAGATCATAGACAATGTCAACGATATTGGATCGTGTACCCTTGTTCCTTCAACAATGACCTCGCCTGTATCGGTCCACTCTATGATGGGGTCCTCACTCAATAGATTATAAAGACTTAACCCTATATTCCGCGATGTATGTGGGAGACTACTTTTTAATACATGCTCGATGTGTTGCGTTCCGTTATTCTTTGGTTGGTCTTTTCTAACGTCGGACCCGGGTCCTGTGTCGCCATGCTCAGCATTGTTCGCTCTGTGCCTAATAGCCACAGGGAGCTCTGTAGGGTACTTATAATCTTCGTACTCATGAAAATATTTCTGCAGAGCCTCTTGGTACAAGATCCTTTTCTCATCAGATGACTTTTCACTGTTTAATAGGGCTAACAATTCGCTTTCCATTCTTTTAAGCCTACTTTTACGGGGTTCTAGAGCCGTGTCTGGAATCTCTGAACTTTGCAATGAAGCATACACCTCGTGCGGAATCACTACCACTTTCTTCGTTATATTAATCTAGTCAGTAAAGGACCCAAAACTGAAAATAAGATGGGGAGGAATGATCCCCCTCTTTGTACAATAATTCGCTTTTTCTTCCCCACAGTTTGACTTTTACGAGCAAGCGCACGTATTATGTTCTTGAAACGACGTAAGCGAGCGTTCTGAGGGAGTTTCATTGGCACATAACATTTTATAACATTAAGAAAGATTTCACAGATGTATTTTAAAAATTTGGAGTCGATATTTTTAACAAACAACTGTTGCAGTGCCCGGGGAAATCGTTGATAGATTTTTATTAATTGACGATATTTCTTCGATACCTGTAGCACGCGACAATTCAAAGCGGAAGCATGATGAAGAACCCTCCACGTCAGGTATAAAGCGCGCCAGGATTGCGCCGGTTGTTAGAACCCCAGTAATAGAGCCCCAAAGCTCTACGTCTTACGAAACAATCCCCACAATAGTACCTTCCTCAAATATACCCTCTTATTCCTGTTCAGTTCCGGGCACTTCCTCAACAACATCAGCAGCAGCTTCTCATGCTGTGGAGGAAGGTATGACATTCGAGTTGGTGCGCACCACTACCCCCACCCCTGCCCTGACTAGAAATCGGTACGTGGTCAGGGTTGACCCAGGATCCATGTATAGCAACGGTGTTGGACTGCGCTGCGTAGTTAAACGTATTCTGGAGTTTGCCCTTCAGAACCGCGACGAATGTGAAGTCCGGACGAGGTTGTCCTTCAGGTTCGGTTCGTAGATGATTTTTGGGTAGTAATACCGTTCAGACGTTTGGCGACTATAGACACATAGAATATATCTTGAGCCATATAATGCAGGCCTCTCAAAGTAGTACAGCCTTCAATATGGACAACTTCATAGTAGATATTGACAAAGTATTCCGGGTTGCGGGTCATAGTGTCACACCTTATACTCTTAATTTCAATTCTCCGGTTATTTACAGAAAGCATTTATACGTCGATCGTGGTTGCGGCTTCATAGCAATAGTCTTATTTCATATGTTCACTGTGCTAAATACAATCGCGTATAATATCTGGCTGCCTACGGTTGTGCAGCGTGTCCGTAAACTGGCTTTAGATTGTAAGCTTGAGTTGGACTGTAATATGGGTCCTGAAGAACTGAGAAGGGTCGAGCAGGAAATGAATGCTCGTGTAGTCGTATTTGGAATGGATGATCGTCGTAGGACTGTGTATATTTTTACAAGCTGTTTGAGAGATCGTACAAGACCTCTACTTATTTTAGGATTGTCAGGAACATCGTATCTCCCCATCCGTAACATAAGGACTCTCTATGCTAGTTATGATAAAATTCGAAAATATAGAAGGCATCATGATTTGTGTAAGGGATATCATTGTAAGGAGTGCTACATGGTATGTGATCAGTGTAAAAGCTCCAAATGTGAAAGTCGTGTAGTTGAAACCGAGAATAGGGAATGTAATGTGTGTAGACTACATTTTTCAATGATGAATGATTTGAGCTCCATAAATCAATTGGCAATTGCAGGAAAATGAGGATTTGTAAGTGCTATGTTTCACATGATGGATAATTGGGGAATAACAAAGGTAAATGCGATGAAATTCACTGTTCTACATGTCATGAAAAATATAAGGCGCATGTATGTTATATGAAAGATGCTAAGCCTAAAAATAGCCCTTGTATAACCGTGTACTACGATATAGAAACTTACACGAACGGTGAAACCAAAGAGGTTATTCCACATTTAGTCGTAAGTCAGACTATCTGTGATAAGTTCATGGAGATCGAGTGTGATGAGTGTCCAAATGTGGTAAACGGACAAACGTTTTTAAAATGATTGCACACGACAGCCCTGTGAAAATCTTTGTATCCTATATTGTCAAATTAGCGGACAAGTTAAAAAAAATGACTGTATATTCTTGCCCATAACGGCGCAAAATTTGGCACACAGTATCTTTATAAGTAGTTGCTTGAACACGAGTCTTCTGCGATATTTACAGGTGATCCCTTGAAAAGAGGCAACAAACTAATACAGATGAAGATAAGAGGTAATGTTCAGTTTAAAGACACCCTGCTGTTCACACCTTGGAAATTAGCAAAGCTCCCCAAGATCATGGGCGTAGCAACTGAAGTTTCAAAAGGGTATTTCCCTTACACATTCCTCACTAGCGAAACTTTAAATTACGTAGGACTACCTCCACCCAAACATTACTTTAACTACACCAACATAAGTGATAGTGAGCGTGAAGATTTTGACCACTACTACAACAGTTTTAATGAAGCTAGTCCATACAATATAGCTGATCAATGTGAACGTTATTGCGTGAATGATGTGCGCGTGCTTACAGTATGTTTCCAGGCCTTTAGGAGGATGTACATTAGGGTGGATCACTTTTCACTGTTTTTAAAAAATTATAGCTGGTCAAAGTTTTTCCTATGATATGGTTCAGTGGAAGTACACTGACACCATTTTTACCAAAATCGATCAATATTTAGGGGTCGCGCATCGACCTTGAAAATTTCAATTTTGGAAATTTGGCCAAATTGACAATTTTTTACTGAATAAAGATAAATCATCAAATGAACATATTTTCTGAATCCTCTCAGTGAAAGAAATCCTCTCAGATACTTACCAAGTTGATAGGACAAGTGGTTTAGAAGTTACACTCACCTAGAAATAACATTAAAATTTAAAATACCGTATTTGTCCCCCGTTATGGACGTAATCATAGCATCAGTAGCTGGCGCATCCTAAAATCCCAATTACACACACACGCTATGTCTATGACCAATATTTTTACTAATCACAGTTTGCTTTTTACAGATCAACTGTGTCAATTGATTCTTGTTTGATAAGTCTAGACTTTAGTACAATGGATAAACTGTTAACAACCAGGAGTGGGAAGACTCTGAAAGTTACTTATTCTGGAAAAGAGAAAGCAGCAACAACAGCACCACCTTCTCTAAGGTCAGCCACGGACGTCTTCTTAATTGGTCAGCCATCTTCCTCGATCGGTGGTGCCAAATTGCCAACCACCCATCAAGTTCTCCAGTACTTCTTCTATGCCAAGCAGGAAACTACTGACAGGAAGGCCGCCGTAAAAGACACGGTGGCCAATGTTCTGGCATTTTGGAACATGGCACGTATAAAGACGATCACGAGGCGTAACTGCGAAAGAAAACTGGAGTTACTGTGGGAAGAGTGGCGCTCGCTGCAGAAGAGCAAGATGAGAGACAGTGACGCGGGAAAAGGCAGGGAGAAGTTTTCAGAAAATCTGAACAAGCTCTGGGACATCGGAGCTCCCGATGCTATTGAAGAGATACAGAAAAGTCGACTGCTCTCAGACAACAAACAAGATATTAAATTTTATGAGGATCAACGGGGCCTGCGCCAGGCAACAATGAGTGGGAATGATAAAGTGTTCGTTGTCAAGAGAAAACGGCAACTCTCAAGACAACAATCTCGTGATGAGCCAGGCACCTCAAAACGAAATTAGGAACCGAAGCTGAGAGCGACGATGAATCTATAGAAAGCAGATCATCGAGCAACTCCGAATCACAGCTAGAACCACCATACCGACAGCCGAGAGAATCAACTGTATCAATCAGCCTTCCTCACCGCATCCTCAATGCACCGGCTGTTATTGAAGTGGCTGATCGCTTCCGGATGTCCAATAATCAGGTGTGTATATATCAGTAATGATCTTTCCTTGACAAAGATATAATAGACGTAACGACGGAAAATTTAGTGATTATTTTGTCACATAAAAACCATACGCATCCTTGTCAATTTCCTTTCAATTTCGCACATAGGTGGCAAGTGTCGTGGCGGCAGTCCTACGTTCGGCAGATCCGCCCGCAGACCTGGACAAATTCAGTATCTCGAAGGACACGTCTCGCCGTGGAAGAGTGGCACATCGTTGTGAAGTGTCGACAGCTGTGCAGAAATCCTTCGTATCTCCGAGGCATGCTGTCGTCCACTGGGACGGTAAAGTAATCAAGGTCAGTTTTGCCCTCACAGTGGACGATAATGGATTGGCATGTATGAAATACGTTTCAGGACTCTCTTGGATCATTGGAGCACCGCCAGGCGATTCTCATCTCCGGAGCTCCCCAATGCACAGAAGGAAAGTTGCTGGCCGTTCCGACTGTTGCTGACGGCACCGGTCTGTCCCAGGCCCAGGCGACCTTTCGTGCTCTCAAAGACTGGGGATGCGAGAACAACGTGATTGGACTGTGCTTCGACACAACTTCCTCCAATACGGGGAGGGTGCAGGGTGCGGTGGTCCGGCTGGAGAACATGCTTGGTAAACCGCTCTTCCAGCTGGGCTGTCGCCATCACGTTATGGAGCTCATCGTGGGGGCAGTGGTCATCACCGCGTTTGGAAGAACCACAGCACCAACTGAACCTTTGTTCCAGTATCTGAGGAGAAGGTGAATTTCAAGTCTAAGGCGCATTTGTTTTCTCCAATGATTTTTTGCCTTCAGAGCAATTGAGATATCAGCGTCCTTCTACTAATGATGTTAATAGCAGTCGAAAAGGGAAACTTCAGTCGTTTTCATGCAATATTTTCATAACTCCCCTTTCAGGTGGGACAAGCTCGACCTCTCGACTTATCGCGAGCTGGAGATCGAGCATTTGGCGGAGGTGACGTGGCTGATGGAGCTCCGAGATGAGGCAGTCAAGTTCCTCGGCACCGCTTCTGGTCTTGTCAGAGAAGACTACCGAGAAGTGGCGGAGATTACACTCCTGGTACTCGGGGCCCAGCCACGTCGTGGCACACACTTCATGCGCCCAGGAGCCTACCATCATGCGAGGTGGATGGCCAAGGTTGGTATTTTGAATTAGAAGTTAAATATTGTATTGCCTTCTGCAAACAGCCATTTGAAGTCCCTACCAGAAAAAAATAAGATAAATAATTTACCATTAAACAAACTTATATGGAGTGGTATCGGTATTTATACATCACAGTGCGTATTCGTTTCAGATCATCTACTACACGAAGCTCCTGATGTTCAGCGGTCAGCTGGAGTTCGACGACGAGCTGGTACAGAAACTTCAGAGAGTGGTACTATTTACTGCACTCCTCTACGCACCTGCCTGGCTGGCGGCTCCTGTCGCAGCTGATGCCCCGCTGAATGACCTTGTGTTGTACCAGCGTCTTCTGCAGTACAGGGCTGTGGATCGCGAGATTGCAGAGGCTTCACTGGCAGTGATCAGGCGGCACTTGTGGTATCTGAGGCCTCAGACCGTCGTTTTCGCCCTCTGCAGTGACAAAGTGGAAGACACTGTGAAGCACGAGATGGCAAAGAAGCTGTGCCGCCTCGCTGTGCCCGAGGACTTCACGTATGACAACGTCTCGGTTGATGACACGACGCGCCTTCCGGACCTGATCGATGAGTCATCGTGGTTCGTGTTCACAGGCCTGCAGGTGTGCGCGTCTACGTGGCTCACTCTGCCGGTGAATAAGTGGGATCAAGATAAGAACTACTGTGATCTGAAGAATGTCATCTCGCATCTGAAAGTTACCAACGACGTGGCAGAGAGAGGGATAAAACTGATAGAAGATTACGCGAACACTGTCACAAAAGACGAGTCACAGCTGCAGGGTCTTCTTCAGCTCGTGGAAAAGAGCCGGAAAGAACTCGGTGACTTCAAGAAGTCGTCACTTGCCAAGATGACGTAGCGCAGAGGGAAAGGGAGTTAGCAGAGAGAGTACATGGCGCACGCCTTAAGATGACGTGTGTTCTAACCACGATTCATACAGTTTTTGAACCTAGTTAGGGGCACCGGAGTAAGTGCCTTTAGTGATATCGGTAAACCGTTTTAATACAAAATACATTTGATCTTTCCTTATTCGTTTTATCTTATCCTAAAAAGCAGACAATGGCAGACAGCATATGGAGGTACGGGGACAAATACGGTATTTTAAATTTTAATGCTATCTCAAGGTGAGTATAACTTCTAAACCACTTGTCCTATCAACTTGGTAAGTATCTGAGAGGATTTCTTTCACTGAGAGGATTCAGAAAATATGGTCATTTGATGATTTATCTTTATTCAGTAAAAAATTGTCAATTTGGCCAAATTTCCAAATTTGAAATTTTCAAGGTCGATGCGCGACCGCTAAATATTGATCGATTTTGGTAAAAATGGTGTCAGTGTACTTCCACTGAACAAAATCATGGGAAAAACTTTGACCAGCTATAATTTTTTTAAAAAAGTGAAAAGTGATCCACCCTAATTTACATAGCCAGTTTCAAATGCGATCCGCTGGAAGTCGCAACCACGATCGCCTCATTATGTTTTACGGTGTTCAAGAATAACTTCATACCTAAAGACACCTTAGCAGTCATTCACAGAAACAATCCCCGCAGTTATGGGCACAAGGCTATTTACTAGCTCATACACCTACAGCAACAGACAGGGGTGTGTATATAAAACATGCCCGGTGAAGTACCCATTAAGGTCAATGGTCGTGTTTTTTGGGTTGATGGCGTAAGTGAGGATCCAACCGCTGGTGAGAAGATTGTGTATTCCTTTAACGGCTTCTGGTGGCATGGATGCCCGCGCCCTGAGTTTGCCTTCACAAGGGACCTCCAGGGAAGATCCTCGCATGGACCTGTAACCGCGATCAACTTATAGGCTCCCAGTTCACTCACAAGATCGTGTGGGAGCATGAGTATGATGCATGGATGGAACAAATGAACAGTACCGTGAAGAAATAAGGACCATCAAACGTTAAATGGTGTTGGACCCCCTCAAATGCGGTGACAGCTTGTTTGGAGGGCGTACATACAAACCCATTCAAGCTATACTTTCCGCCTACGGAGGGCGTGAAACGCCATTACTACGACTTCTGTTCTTTATATTCCTACGTGATAAAGAACAATCCGTACCCCGTAGGTGCACCTGAAAAACTGGTGGGCCCCACCATGCCAACCATTGTGGAGTTCTTAGCTAATTTGAGTGAGCGCTACTTTGGAATCTCTTTCGTAGACGTGCTCTGCATTCGCGATTTATGGATGCCGATCTTACCCGTCCTTGTAGATTACAAGCTCATGTTTCCCCTGTGCGTGAAGTGCGCAGGGAAGAACAACGGGGATTGTAATCATACAACCAATCAGCGTAAGATCAGAGGTGTATATACAAGCCCAGAGCTGGATCTAGCCGTTCGCCATAGGTACAAAATATTGAAGATACATGAGGTGTGGAGGTTTCAGAAGCTACCCAACCTTTTCACGCCATATATAAACGCTTTTTTGAAGGATAAGGTAGAAGCATCGTGATATTCGAGAGGATTTGATACCGAAGATGAAAAAACGGCTTATATTCAGCGTTACCGGGCCCATGAAGGTATACAGCTTGACCGATCCCAAATTGTTAAGAATCCTGGCAAGCGCTTTAGCGCAAAGTTGTGTCTAAACTGAATTTTAGGGAAATTTGTACAGAATAATGGCAAAGGGAACGTTCATTTGGCACAAAGTTATAGTGAATTCTGGGATTATGCCAACGCTCCCGATAAAGAGGTTATGGAGATCGTGAATGTGGGTAATACTTACATAATAAAGTACAACACCACCGAACTGGCGACAGATACCTCACGAGTAACAAATATACCTGTAGCCAGCTTCACAACGGCCTAGGCCCGCATCAAGCTTTGGGGCCTATTACACTCTTTTGGGCGGAGGGTGCTGTACGCTGATACAGATAGCGTAATATTCACAGAGAGGGAGGGTGAATACATGCTAGGTATTGGGGAATTACTCGGAGAGTTAAATGACGAGATCAAGGATGAGTATGATGATGGTGCATACGCTGACTCATTTGTATCAACAGGGCCAAAAACCTATGGGGTACGGGTGAGGGTGGGGGAGGAAATGAAATATATCGTGAAGGCTAAGGGTATCACGCTTAACCATGCGAACTGACGAGTCGTTAACTTTGACTCGTTGAAGGATCTAGTGTGCTTGGAAGATTAGGGCGACCAGCCACCCCAACTCACTGTGGGGACCCACAATTTTGGCACAGAAACTGAGGTGTGTGAATGAACTTAGGGGCACGAAGGTATGCCGTAACACCTATAAGAAAAGTTACCAGGTGCCTGGTACCTACGATACCGTACCCTTTGGATACCTTAACCCTTTATTTTGTGTATATATATATATATATATATATATATATATATATATATACATATGTGTGTGTGTGTGTGTGTTGTTAACGATATGTTTTATTTATTACGTATATTTGTAAATATATAATTCGTTTTTAAATAAATCGTGCTTCAATTATCATTTCACTTTCCCCTTTGTGTGTGGTGTGTGTGTGTGTATGTGTGTGTGTGCGTGTGTGTGTATGTACAGGCGAAAGTTCTAAGCTCCGCCTCCTGTATGATCAGCACGTGACTCCTGCCACCGCCTGAGTATATCTCTTCCCTGCGTATTCAGTTGTCCGCTGCAAGCCCTGGCTCTCAGACGTGTATTTTCCTACGTAGACGAAAATTAGCAATGGATACCTTCAATATTACGTGTTCAACGTTTATGAAGTGGTATTCAGCAAAGTGTGAAGATGTGGTGGATACTGAAAGACTCCCTATTCCACCCTCCTTTGACACTTTTAAGGCAACATTGAACCGTGCGAAGGAAGAGGTACAAATAATGTACGGCTATTCTGGTGAGTGCATTTTAGGATTTCGTTGTACAAGCGATGTATTAAGTTTGTTGTAGACCTAACCTTTATAAAAGCTCACATATGCCGCGAAGTAGAAGAAACAACACGTGCAGGAGATAAGCAACGGTTATGGTTAGTAAGTCTCGTTGATGAGTGGTGTGACAAGCGATATTATGTCATGTTACATCATACCGAGCACTTGTGCCCTACGGTTGAGAATGTAAATCTTGTCATCATGGAGAATCTTAAGTATTTTTACCACGACATTAATATATATCATGACGAGGTTTGTAGTGAGGTTGTGGCTAAAGGCCTGTGCGAGTTTTTAACAGAATTTAGAGACAAGTATCGCCTGCTAAGCAAAAAGGAAAAATATGGGCATGTGTTTCTCTGAAAATAGTGCACCGGATTGTGAATTAAATGTGTTTACTTCGTGGACATGAACGAAAATGTCTGGTGCGCATTCTGGGGAGTGGGAGTGATCAAACTTTAAAACCGGTATTGCTTCATGTATCGGAAAAATTCTGATTGCCCAGTATAATGGGGCACAAGTATTCACATGACTGTTTCATGTTGGAACAAACCCGTACACGATTCAAAAGTTTATGGTGTGGCTCGCTTCCCCCCCTCCGTCGAGCCGAGCCGCCCACCCGTGTACCTCACCCCTCCGAAACACACGAGTTCGAACAAACCCGTACACGTTTCACCTGTGTGACTCACTTCTCCACGCCTGTTCCCCGAGCTAAACAGCGCACCGGTTGCTCATAGTCATCTCAGAGCTTGAACCGACTGGACGTGCACTCCTCGAATACGATGGAGCTTCTTTTGAGAAGCATTCTTAAGGCATCGTACGATGTGTCCGTGACGAAGTCATTGCGTGTGTTCAGGCGTGAAACAGGTACCATTAAATATGTACTTGAAACGATTTGTAGGCACGCAAACAAACGTAATGTTATTTATTTAAGTGTTGAGGAGATGAAGAGAATCTTCGTGATAGTTGAGAAAAGGGGTGAGGACCGTCATAAAATACCTGCAGGTGTAGGTACAAAAAGAGATCAGATTAGTGGAAGAATGCATCTGATAATAACATTCTTGTCCCTACGCGAAACCGATTCATCCTCGACAGAATGTTTGAAATCGTCAGATTCCGCAAGCTGAAGCCTGTATTAGACGCGCGTGTTACGGATATGATTTATTTTGATACAGTTCTTGAATACGCATACACCGCTCTGCTCGACGGATTTATCGAATGTAGGAATGAACAAGGCGAGAATGGTCTTGAGCTGGATGCATATTTAAAAGGATTAGACTCTTCGAAACATCCTGAACTTTGGTACAAAGGACTTGAGCGGTTCAGGGCAGAGCTCGCCTACACTGTTCACCCTGAAGAGTTGTATCTCTATATAATGAGTAACTGTCGTTACGACTTGGAAGATTATTTCAATTGCCTGTATGCAGAGTGAAGAAGAGTTCACGATTGAAAGGCTCGGGTCGGTAAGAAAAAACCCTCGATTGGAAAGGAGTGTTTATAAACTTGTATTTAATAATGACGCGATAGCTAACGATACCCGCTTTCTGCGTGCTTTTGAGTGTATTCTAGCTGTGTTTAAAGATAACTTACCAACCGAATGTAAAGTGGGCACAAAAATAGTATTGAATGATATGAAGGCCATTTATATCGAGTATAGGTATCCGTATAACTTGATCGGTGAAATAATGTTCAGCCGTATTTACCGTGTAGTGCAAAGCAATAATAATGTACCTGTAGACTCGATTACGTGTGGGTTTAGTGTTTTGCGCCGTAGAACATAAAGTATTTTGATGTATATTTCTTTTCAATATATTTAATTATTTAATATAATGGTGTGTATATCTATTTTTCCTGTACTAATATGTTGATGATTAAACTCCTTCTTTTGGTATAGTATTATTTCCAATATATTTAATTATTTAATATAACTGTATATATATTTTTTTTCTGTATTAATATATTGATGGTTATACTACATCGTTTTGTATATTTTTGATTTCTTATGCTATTATTATTTTTTATTTTATTTTTTGATCATACATATTCCATCGTTTGATTGTATATTTATTTTCTATATATTTCGCGAAATTGATTCCAATAATTCGTCTAAATAAAAAGAATGATGTAATGGTGTTTTACTTAATTATTTTGGTTGTAAAGGATATTATTATTTAATTATACCAAATGGCTGTTTTCTAAACCGACTGATGGATTTCTAAACCATCTGTCAAGAATATCTGAATAGCGCAATCTGTCAGTTGAAAAGGTAATATATATACATCTACCTTCTAGGTATTCTGTGTCAACTGGCTGGTTAAGCCAACTGGCGGATTAAGCCAACTAGCGGATTATGCCAACTGGCGGAAAGCGAACTGTCGAGAATATATGCATTAATTAATTAAATAGCGGAATCTGCCAGCTCAACCCTAATAATGTACACCTGAACAAGCCATTTACGCCTTCTAAGAAGCCTTCTAAGCCAACTGGCGGGTTCAGCCTTGAGGCACTGGCTTCTACGCCAACTGGCGGGTTAAGCCTTGAGGCACTGCCTTCTACGCCAACTGGCTGATTAGGGGCTCATAAGACAGCAAGCGCTGGGATGAAGTCTTAATATGCGCTTGGCTTCTGCCAAGCGAACACTCCTCTCTCCTTCTCCTTTCTCTCTTAGGTTAGGTATACCCCTTTGGGGTGAGGCCGTCCCACCTTCTCCCCCAAAAAGGTCTACCTCAGCTTGCTGGGGAGTTCATTGCAACTTGGGGGATAACCCCTCCCCCATAGTTGCATAACCCCTTGTTGCATAATAGGGTGGTTCATAATTTCACTTTTTAAAATTTTTAATGGTCCGACGGGCTAATGTTGTGGGCATTGGTGCAAGAAACAACATGGTCACCAGTTTTTGGAGTTCCGGTAATATCAGCCCCCCCCCACCCCCAATTTATATGGGACCTAAAAATTTGACTGAGAAAACGAGTTTTTCCACTTCTCTGTGAATAAACATATGACCATATTATTTTTTCTTCGTAATAATATAGTATTTTAATTAATTATATATTCTACGGGTGTTACCGCCACCCTGAAGCATCATCCCAGGCAGCTTCGCGGAGATAGGCTCCAAATTAGACCAGCTTATTAAGCCAGCTACAGTATATTTCGATTGGAAACAAACCTGATTCCAGGTCCCCATCTTTATTTTTTTGCATTTATTTTTAAACAAAAATGAATTCCTTTTACAATGATTAAAAAATTATACCAAAGTTTAATTAAAAAGATACATACTTCTGCATAACATTACACAATAAACGCTCACTTAACATAATTATACATTTCAGCCAAAGATTTTTTCTTGATGTCTGGAAGAAGGCGTCGATGTTGCTCTATAACTTTTACCAGAAATTGTTTTTGTGATTCATCATTAACAATTCTGTATTTGAAATCTTCAATCAGCTTCATTGCTCTCTCGGCAGGATCATTCACAACTTTCATATTTTTGACAAAGTTCTCCATAACTTGGAAAGATTTGCAATTTCTCCAAGAAGTAACAGGTTCATTTAGCCCAGTGGTGCACAAACTTTTTTGATGTGAGGGCCAAGCGAAGAAAATAACTAAATATATTAGCCTACTTACTTTCCATCTAAGTCATAAATTGGGTCACTTTTATATTCTAACTTTTTCATTGAATTGAAAAGACCCGTGCGGCCACTGAAAAGACCCGTGGGGGACACATTTGGCCCGCGGGCCAGGGTTTGTGCATCACTGATTTAGCCAGTCACCACTAGTACTCAAGCATTGGAAAACAATTGAAGAACCTTTACCAACTAACTGACACAGCGTAGTTGTATTTGTTAGCTTAGGGAAGATTGGCTGACCTTTGCCGGGAAAACAAAGCAAGTGGTACTAGTTCCTCAGTCAGATACCATAGCTGACCATTTAATCCCTTAAGAGCACTGGATGCTACATCGTAATCATAATTTTTATATTCAATGAGTTCATTAAAAAGATTTAAATAGTTGACAGGTGCATCACAGGCGACGGAAGCAAGCAACCAAGGTTTTATATAGTAGAGGCAGTTGAATATGCACATTCTCTCTAGTTTTGCTATCATATTTGAATCATACCCAGCTTGATCAGAGAATGCGTACATCTTTGCTGGATACAATACAGATGGCATCCACCTCGCATAGTGTACTGCCCAGGCTTAGCCCATCTCACACCAGTGTTTGAGACTTTTTCCCCAAGAAGTAATAGAGCAACCTCGGCACATTCTCTGTAGTCGCCTCTGGGAAATAGAGGTGAACTGGCTGAATTAAGTGCATCTTTTAGAAAATCTTTTACCTCAGAAGCTTTGGCTCTCAATTGGCGATTTTTAAATTTTAGTGTTTTTGTTGGTAGTGTTATGTCCAGTTTTGGCCAAATATTTAATCTGAAGCTTTAAACATTTCATTTTCAGGGGACGTTGTACTTCCGAAGAGATTTGTATAGACTGAGCACAAAATGCGCTCGTATAGATGCTACATGCTAGCCACAGTAGTTGAGTCCCAATCATTTCTTCTAGGATCTTACACGCTCCCTGTCTCCCTCCAGAATTCGATGTTGTATCAAAAACCATACCGCGAATATTTTTATCAATATTCCATTCAGAGATAGTTCTGAATACACATTCGGCCTGTGTCTTGCCCTTGCTATTATCTATAGTTGGGATTGATAAAATGTTGCCTTCTTTTAAACCCGGAGAACCAGAAACAATGATTGCCATTCTTTCTTCCTTTTTGTCAGCTGTAGTTTTCAATATTAATTTACTGGCCCAGTGAACAATACAATGCTCTGGAGGATTGAATGATGCCGTAAGTTGTTTTGCACTAGATTCTCTTGTATTTTTACATGAATGTTTAGAAGTAGACTTTGACATGCTCATGTCATGTATATTTATATTTAATTCTGAGGCAACTGCTGCAGCGTAAACTGTTCTTTGGCTATGCGAGAGATTCAGCCTATCAGCCGTGTCAGAAACCATTTGAGAATCGAAAATGCGAATTTTTTTTTAGGATTTATTTGAGCCGAAGGTTGAAAGTCGGAATCATTTGATTCATTACTTGATTCATCATTATCTATAGGAATGTCATCATCAGGTGGGATATTCATTTGTTCACCACTGGGTCCTGCATCCATGTCTGCTAAAAGTTTTTCTTTTCTCTCTACGTCATGTCGAATTCTTTGGTTTCGTCTTTCTGTCCGAGTTACATAAGACTTATCAAGGTTGGAGACGTACATATTCCGAATAGTTCTTTGATCTTCAAGGAATTTTATATCTTCGCCTTTGTTTCTTGTTGTTCTCATTCTGTCTTTCATTATTGTTTCAATAGCATCTGCTGCCGATATATCCAATAGCAAATCTAATTTTTTACAAAAAATATCCTTTTTATCTTCGAAAGTATTCCTGTTTTTTGTTTTTTCAGTGTTTCATACTCATTAACTAAAGTAAGAATCTTTTCTTTTGGTCTTCTGCTTTTGGAAATATCTTGCGTTTTAATGCCAGCTAAGTCCCAGAATTTTTTAACTTTATTAAGTACAACTGTTGCAGCCTCTTCTTTATTGTTCATAACCATATCATTTCTTTTTATATGATAGAAATGCTGAAGTGCATCTGATTGGGATGGTAGCTGGAATAGTCCTGTAGGAATCAGTTCATCGTTAAGATTACCAATAATTGGATCATAACTGCTTTTTCTTAACTTTATATTTAATTTCTTAGGAGTAGCTATGATATTCACTTAAAATAAGATTAGAATCAACCAAGTGAAAAATGCATCATATACTATATACATCATTGGATATCTGAAAAACATAAAATATTGGCTTAATCAGCTGTTACAAAACATTTCTATGTATACTATTACGAATAAATAATCAATTTATACAGCAAAATGTGCAAAGTTGATTTCTGAATAAATTGATATGCAATATTTATGCTTTTATTTAAGATTAAATATGATTAATCTTAAAAAAATGCTTAAAAGATGTCGTTTTTACTCAGTTTTTTACTATGCAATATAAATTGGGGGGGGGGGGCTGATATTACCAGAACTCCAAAAACTGGTAACCATGTTGTTTCTTGCACCACTGCCCATAACATTAACATGTTAGACCATTAAAAATTTTAAAAAGTGAAATTATGGACGACCCTATTGCATAACCTCTTGCAACATTGAACAACATTTGCAATTGCATTGCACTCTCCTTTTTCGCCCATACTACTCATTCAACTACCGCTCTTGTTAATTTTGATTCTTTAATTAAACTTGTTAAAGATACTAACCATATATTAAATGTTTCTGCAGTACAATTTAAGACCGAAGAATATGGTGGCGTTGAATGTAAAAAATATGCAACATTTGTGGTATATATAGCAGAAAACGCAAAATAATGAATAAAAGCGAATTCATAAGAGTACCTTCAGCTTACATACGGCCACGTGAAAAAACGCCTAGATACGTTGAATCGAAAGGTGTAAGAAATAATACGGTATGATGGTGACATGTGTGGCAATATATGAAAAGGGAGCAGAGTAAACGTGATATGCGTATATATAAATAAGCCTTTGAAATTTGAAGCATTATACAGTAATATACAGTCTGTACTCAGACTCTTTTTACCCTTTCTATTTAGAAGGATTCTACAACCATTACATTATTCAAAATAATAATGGGTCTTCCCAATATCTACAAGGCTCTTCACGTCTGGCACGAATTTAGCGTGTTTCAGAACATTAAAAAAAATGACAACCAGTGAGTAGCGCTGTCAACCTGTTTATAAAACAGTTGAACTATACTACGAAAACATTTGAACACTGTAGGGCGTCCCATTTTTGACCAACTTCTTTTTTTCCCGGGTCCAACCTCTTAATATCATTATGCCTGTGGCTCTAAGAAAGAAAATAGCAATTATTTTCCATTTCATGAAAATGTCGGACCCCCTAGGCCTATAAAACCAATTTTCCCCTTTCTTTATCAAAATTTGTCGATTTTCGAAAGTCTTTCGGTTATAAATTTCTTGCATTTTATTATAACCTCAGACTATGTACATTTTTTAATGAAAAATTAAAATAGCTATCGATTGATACCTAATTTACTCTCCTTTTGTATCAAAATAAAAAATTAAAAGGCAAAAATTTTCATTTTTTGAACATTTTCTTCTCCATTTCTGACCCGAAAGCCGTATAAATATATATATATATATATATATATATATATATATATATATATATGTGTGTGTGTGTGTGTGTGTGTACGAACTGTACTTCTATTTATTTTTAGATTTATGATTATGATATGATTTATGATATGACTATGATACAAATTTCAAATTAGATTAGTTAGACTAAAATGGTTTGTGCAAAAGTTAAAACTCGTACCATGGAAAAGCCAGAAGATTGGCTTCTCATAAACTTAATTCACAATTTGGAACCTCAGAAAGGTTCTCTTTTGCCATCTAATGGTGACGTCTTACGTCACTATCTATTTTTATCAAGAGGACCTATGAAAAAGAAATCATAGTCATATGTGATCCAAGAAGTACTAAGAAAAGTTAACAAATTTTGAGATTGGGCCGGTATCACATGCCAAGATACTTCAAAAAGCCGCCATCTGAGAAAAAAATTAGAACAATTGATAAAGCAATATGAATACTTCTCGAAAAACAAAACACAGGAAGAAAGAATAAATAAGAAGAGACCATCTTTCCTGAAGGAATTAAAGGAGTTATTTGATATTTGTTCTCAAAATGCCATAGAAATAATGAAAAAAGATTCACTAAGAACTTCGGTAACAAAGCAAGAAAAGACAGAGTTTCTAATAGACCAAATAGGACCCAAAAAGCTTTGCTTAGGATCAATAGATAGAAAATGTTATTTAAACAGTTTCGAGATAAATGGAAGACATTAGACGTCACAAAACCTTATACAATTTTGAAAATTACAAATAGACAGATGAAATCAAAGATGCAACGAGTAACCCAAGTTTTGAAGATGTTAAGCGACACAGATACCAGAAACATATTTCTCAGGAATGATTATAGAGAATACGCAGAATTTGTTCCTTCAATTTGTTGGACAGATACCACCAAACGGAGTTCGTTTGCTCCGTCCGGGAGCAATTCATAATGCTCGCTGGATGGCAACTATTCTCTATTCTGCTAAAATGCTGGCATTCAGCAAACAAATGGATTATTCCGAAAAATATGTGAAACACTTAGAGGAGTTCTGCTTATTCACTGCTTTATATATCCAACCATGGCTTAAAGCACCAAAAGCGTCGGATGCAGCAATCATCATGTACTGTAGCTCATCGTACAATCAAGATATTCGAAGACCATTGTTGGTACCTAACTGAGGAGCTTATTCCATTTTCATTATTTTCTTTACATATATCTAATGAAGAGAAAAGAAACATTGCTACAGAAATTATTAGATCACATAGTAATGATAAAAACAGCTCGTATTCCCAAAGTGGGAAATCAGCATTTCCTTTGATCAATAAGTCAACCAAACTAGCTTCCCTAACTGGACCAAAATCTTGGTTTTTCTTTGATCTTCTACATAGCTACGGAAAATGGTTAAATAAACCTGTTAAAACATGGAAAGAGGACAGAGATTTTATTCACATCTCCAATTTTGTACACAGTGTCAAGGTTGTTAATGATGCGGCCGAGCGTGGAGTACAATTAATTGAAGATTTCTCAAATTGCATCACAACAGATGAAGAACAAAGACAACAACTCCTGGAAGTTATGGAATATCAAAGAAGTTTGTTGCCATCTTTTAAAAAGAGTTCCATTGTTCAACTGCTGGAATAGCTTCAATCATTATTAGTATTCACATTTTATTTCATACATTCGTTTGCTTTACTAAGTAATTTTTCTGTTCAAGGGATTTTATGTTTGTTGAATAAAAAAACGATGAGGCTGAAGAGCTGGCATGAAATGTTCAATCTCTTGAGTTGTTCCCACCTTGGAAATATTGTGAGTCTCAAATATATTCCAAGGCCCATTGCCGAGAAGCTGCATTGGGATGATGCTTCACAGGTGGCGGTAACACCTATTCTCTAAATCCAGCGTCATTTCCTCCAATAGATGAAATAGGTGACTGCCTAGTTATAGGGATATTCTTTAAAATAAATTAAAAAAGTTAGTAACCATTTCGCTTTCTGTCCTATTTATGCCTATATCTCTCTCTCTGTCTCTCTCTCTCTCACACACACACACACACACACACACACACACACACACACACACACACACACATACATACATCCATATATATATATATATATATATATATATGCAAAAAAAACAGCCAAGATCGCGCTGCCTCATGGATGGAAAAGTTAAGGACTTTGTGCATGGCACGTGAGGCTTTTCATATATATATATATATATATATATATATATATATATCAAGGATATATATATATATATATAATATATATCAAGCGATATCGAAGGAAAACGAACTTGAAATGCACAAGGGGCAACGAAAAACAGAGAACATAAAAATTGTCCTGGCTAATATTCAAGGAATAAGACCAAACCAATCACTCAATAAGGTTTCGTACCTGAAAGGATTTATGGACGAAACAAGGGCGGACATCGCATGCCTCACAGAAACTCATCTTAAAGATTGCCAAGGAAATTGTGAAAACTGCGAACAATGTATTGATAAGAAAGAGATAAATATAGAGGGCTTCAACTTACTAAGAGCGGATAGAACGACGAGACGGAAAGGTGGCTGTGCTATATATGTACAGGAAGGTCATATGACAGAGACGATAATAAGTAAATCAAACAGCTATGTGGAACTCCTAGCAGTGAAAATAGAAAAACTAAACTTGATAGTAATAGTCATCTATAGACCTCCAAGCACCCCAACCGAAAAATTCTCGGAGGCCAATGATGACATTAGAAAGCTAATAAAGGCCATAAACCCTCCATCCCCCAATATAATGATCTGCGGAGACTTTAACTTCCCATTTATAAAATACAAAAAGGTGAATAGGAATATATATATTCACCAGGACAAGGGGGGCACAAGAGAAGATCAGGAACAAGCAAAAATGTTGATGGCTCTCACAAACGAGTTTATGCTGACACAGGAGATAACAGAAAATACCAGAAAAAATAACTGCCTGGATCTGGTATTCACGAATAACACGAACTTGATTGCTGATATAAAAATAACCCCAACCATTATCTCAGACCAAACTTAATCGAGATATCAACAAATATGATGGCAGCATTAGAAGACAATACACATATTGTGGAAAGAAGTAAATTCGGGGCCTTTAACTTAAACTCGAAGACTATAAATTGGGAAGCAATCAGATCGCACATGGCCCAAATAGAATGGAGAACAATTTTCGAGAATAAAACAACGGAAGAAATGCTAACAACTTTGGAGGAAAAAACGCTGAGAATTTTAGAAAAATATGCTCCGAAATCACAGCCAAAAGGAAAGAGGAGCTGGCTAGAAAGGCAAAAGAGAAGACTATTCCGCAAAAGAAAGAGAGTGGAGGCGAAGTTAGGAAACTGCGGAGATAATGGCAGGAAAATAATAAAAGAAAAACTGGAGGGTATCGATAGGGAAATACAAGCCCTGATTAAGGACCATACAGAGAGGGAAGAGGAAAAGGCGGTAGAAGCAATAAAGGAAAATCCAAAATACTTCTATAGCTATGCAAAAAGGAAAACAAAAACGCGCGCCGCTATTGGGCCCTTAAGGACGGGAAATAATGAACTAACCGACGATCCAAAAGAAATATCTGATACATTGAGAGCTCAATATGAATCAGTTTTCAGTACCCCAAAAAGTGACAAAGCGATACCTGACATAAATGCATTCTTTGAAGAGGAATTGCAAGGAGAGTATATAACAGACTTGAGTTTACACCAGAAGATGTAGCGAGATGCTATAGACAAATGAACACTACATTCAGCTGCAGGTCCGGACAATTGGAACGCATTATTGATTAAAAACTGTAAAAATGAAATAGCTACACCTTTATACTGGATATGGAGAAGATCCCTAGACACTGGGGAAATACCGAGCATCTTGAAAAGAGCAAACATTGTCCTTATATATAAAGGAGGGGACAGATCTCAAGCAAAGAACTATAGACCAGTGTCATTGACGTCCCACCTCACCAAAGTATTTGAAAGAATAGTTAGAGAGAAAATTTATGATTCCTGGAGACACGGGAAAGATTCAACGAAATCAGCATGGATTCCGATGAGGTAGATCATGCATATCACAACTAATAGAGCACTACAACAATATCCTAGATGCATTGGAAGGCAATGACAACTACGATGTTATATACACAGATTTTGCTAAAGCTTTCGATAAATGTGACCATGGTATAATAGCACATAAAATTAAAGACATGGGAATAACAGGCAAAGTGGGAAAATGGATCTACAACTTCCTTAGTGATCGTCTGTAGGTCGTCAAAATTCAAGGTATATCATCATCAGAATCGGAAGTACGCAGCTCAGTACCACAAGGGACAGTACTGGCCCCACTCCTGTTCATTATCATGCTAACAGACATAGACAGCGGAGTAAACAGCAATAGTATAGTAACATCCTTTGCAGACGATACAAAGATCACCAGAAAAATCAACGATGTACATGACGTGGAGGCCTTGCAGAGGGACACGAACAAAATATACAAATGGTCAGAAGACAACAACATTTCATTCAACGCCGAGAAATTTCAGCTCTTGAGATATGGTAGAAAAGAAGAACTTAAACAGACTGCATATTATGCTCCAGATAGACAGGAAATTCAGAGAAGCAGGAAAGCGATTGATCTCGGGATAATAATGACAGATGATGCGAAATTCGAAACACAAAATCAGATAGCGATAAATAAAGCAAAAAGAGTCGCCGGACAGGTTCTAAGAACGTTCAAGAGAAGGGACAGGACAGTAATGATTCCCCTGCTAAAAACAGACTAGAAGAAACGCAAAGGCATTTCACAGCCAAGATTGATGGCTGCAAAGAACTCAACTACTGGGAAAGACTACGTAAACTAAATCTGTACTCACTGGAAAGAAGAAGAGAGAGGTACATCATAATCTACATCTGGAAAATGATCGAAAAACTGGTACCAAACCTAAAACTAAACCCAATTACCATTCAAACAACACTGGAAAATAAGAAAGGCAGAATGTGTAGTGTTCCCAAATTAAAAGCAATGGACCTCCTCAACCCTGAAGGAAAATAGCTTGGTTGTCAGGGGGCCAAGACTTTTCAACCAGCTTCCTAAGGACCTCAGAAACGTAACGGGGGTCAAAGTTGAAGTCTTCAAGAAAAGACTGGATGCCTGGCTCAGGACAGTACCAGACGAGCCGGGCGTGCCTGGCTATGTACGGTGGAGAGCGCAAGAAAGTAACTCGCTCCTCCACCAGGCCAGACCTAGAGGCGGGGCCACCAGCTTGACCTCTGTGTGAAGAGAGACCAACACACGAAAAAACATAAGGTAAGGTAAGGTATATATATATATATATATCACATTATACGGATACAAGGCAGATGTTTTGATGCATATCTGGCAAATGATCAGCTAATGGGGTTGGGGGGTCCCTAAAAAAAACTTGTCTAGGGCCCCAAAAATGTTAGAAACGGCCCTGTCTAAATCCCATTCAAGACAAAATGCAGAAGAAAATGTTAAAAAATAGACATTTTTGCCTTTTAATTTTCTATTTTGGTACAAAAGGATAGTAAGTTAGGTATCAATCGATAGCTATTTTAATTTTCTATCCAAAAATGTGCATCGAATGAGGTTATAATAAAATGCAAGAAATATATAACCGAAAGACTTCCGAAAATGGACAATTTTTGATAAAGAAAAAGGGAAAATTGGTTTTGTGGGCCGAGGGGATCCCAACTTTTCATCAAATGGAAATGATTGCTATTTTCTTTCTTAGAGCGACAGGCATAATGATATTAAGAGGTTCGACCCGGGAAAAAAGAAGTTAGTCAAAAATGGGACACCCTATTGAACAGTTATCCTCGGATTCGAAACGAAGTCTTGCCCCATCGCCACACACTCAGTCGAAGATACTTTAGAAGTTTTATCTGACTCGTATGGATCGTCAAGATTGATGAAGATTGGAGTACTTAAAATTTCTACGTTATACTCCATATTGACCGTCAATCAGCGGCAGTATGCAAGAATTACAGTGAAGCATCAGAAACAGCAGTAGAGTTTGAAGATGGCGAAGGAGAAGACGAAGATAGAGGAAAAATAAAAACACTAAAAGGTTTAAGAAATATAACATTCTCGTGTTTGACGACTTCGTTAACTTTAACAAATTTATTTCTGTATATAAAACAGAATGCGATCGCGATCACACCGTCATCCTTAATGATTATATAACCGATCATCATTATAAGTATAAAGATTGTTCAGACACAAAGCATTGCACCTTTTATTCATACTCGAGTAGCGCGCTTGTAATTCTGTAATTTCTATAGTTCTTCTTTCTAAAACACTCCTACAAAAGCTTCATTGTTTAAATCTGCCACATATATTAAGTCAGCATCAAGCTTTTCTTTTTTTAAAAATAGATTAGAAGAAATACGTGATACACGCACGTAATCTCCTCTTCTTAGCTTTCCGGGTCACTCTTACGTCGCGATACTTCAATAGATGTCGCCTTTATTATAGAGTGAAAGGAATTAGTTATTATACGATGAAAGGAATTATTAAAATCTTGTAAAGCATCATTGTATTTATATGTATTCTGGTGAGTAAAGTATTTGCGTAAACGTTCCTTAATAGTTCTTTGCAGGGCTTTTTTTGTGCCGGAACGGCGTTCCGAAACCTTTTTTCTGAGATGTGTTCAGTTTATTAATAAATTAATAAAAATAGTATAATTTATGCTATTTTTATCAATTTCGCCATTCTATAATTAATATATGCGTTCCGGTACCTTTTTTTCAACCAAAAATGCCCTGGAACTTCTTTGAACTCTCTCTACAAGAGCTGCTTTGTTAACCCTTATCAGTATGTACCATTAATGTAACGTATTTGGGATGAGTGTAACATTTTGTTACAGTTGATAATTTTCACCAATACTATCAAGGTAAATTAAATAACATAATCGCTACAGCATAATTTATTATTTAAAACAACAAAACATCCAAGTGCATAGCATTTTCACCTTATACGGGGTGATCCAAAAGTTGGCAACCTGAAAATGCAAAATTTTGCTCTATCTTTACAAAAATTATATTTGTTTCTAGTTAGCATAGCAAGAAATGGTTAAAATATTTCAACTTTACACAAATTCTACAACATAATTTAGCATAATGTATCATCAAGAACAAAAAAAACCACTCTTAGAAAAATTGTTTTTATTTAGCAGAGCAAGAAAAGGTAAAAAAAATGTTTATCCTATACACAAATTCTACAACGTAATTTAGCAAGTAGGACAGACACGTTTTCACAACTCTCCTCTGAGAAGGGCATATTGCACGATCACACTCATCACACTTAGATCGGCATACTTTTGAACATACACTCCATCTCCCAAGGAATCTGCCTTGTTGCTGCTCTTCTTGACTTTCACTATGTTGTGGAAGAAAGCCGAGAATCCTCGCTGCATCTTTTGTTGCTGTGGGAAGACGAACATTTACTTCATGGCATTTTTGAGCGCTGGGTTTAGCCAGTTCTTTGGCTAGCGTTTTTAAGAAACGCTTACTAGGAATTGAGTAGCTGTCGTTTTCCATTAGAAGGTAGCCACTGAATGCATCAACATCTCACATGTTGTAAAAGATTAACAAAGGCCATCTAACAGTTTTTCTTCTACATGTAAATTCTTCTAGGTTTTCATCAAATTGATCTACTCCTTTTTTGCCAAAGTTATAATCTACGAGGGCCATTCAACATATTTTGCCCCACCTTTTTTTTCTTTCCAAATTTCCTTGTAAGTTCCAGAAATTTTGTACACAAGTAGTTACATACTTTTTTACAAGTTTCTATTTTTCAACGGCTTTCCTCCACCTCGAAACATGGGCCTTTATTCCTTGCTGGTAAAAGTCCGCTGGGTTCCGCTGGAGCCACCTCTTAACCTCCTCAACAACTTCATCGTCACTCTGATACTTTCTTCCACGAATAGCATCCTTCATTGGCCCAAACAAATGGAAGTCTGAAGGTGCCAGATCCGGGCTGTATGGAGGGTGGGGTAACACAGTGAAGCGCATTTTTGTGATGGCCTCTCTTGTTTGCAAATTGTTGTGTGGTCTTGCGTTATCGTGCAAAAGAAGGACGTCTTCCAGTTTTCTCTCCGGTCGAATTCGCTTTATACGTCTCTGGAGTCTCTGTAGGGTAGCAACATATGCCTCCGAGTTGATTGTTTGTCCTTTCTTCATAATGCCCACCAGTATCACCCCTTTCATCTTTCATATCCCAAAAGGTGGTGGCCATAACCTTTCCCGCAGAGGGAGCCATTTTGAACTTGTTCTTGCGTAGGGAGTCTGCGTGATGCCACTCCATGGATTGGCGTTTTGTTTCAGGTTCAAAGTTGCGTACCCAAGTCTCATCCCCAGTCACAATTCGTGAAAGGAAGTCATCCTCTTCTGTCTCGTATCGAACCAACGACTCGGAAGCAATTTCTTTTCTTTTGGCTTTGTGATCTTCAGTCAGTTGGCGAGGAACAAACCGTGAATACACTTTTGAGTATCCTAGTTGCTGAATTATCGTATTCACACTTCTTTCACTAATTCCTAGCTCCAGTGATAACTCCTTGTATGTGACGCGCCGATTTGATCGAATGATGCTGTTAGCACGATGCACAGTGTGAGATGTCACAGCCGATGACGGGCGACCGCTGCGTGGCTCATCATCGAGGCTGGTTCTCCCTCTCTCCGATAATCTCACATGTTTAGACCAGCGTCCAACTGTGCTTCGATCAACAACAGCATCTCCGTAAACGTTTTGTAGACGTTTGTGAATATTTCCAACTTTTTCTTTCTCTGCGGTTAAGAACTCAATAACAGCTCTCTGTTTACGACGCACAACACTGTCAAATGCCATTTTCGAAACTGCGTTAACCATCGGTTTTATACAAGGGCGTTTAAAAGCGGTTTTATTCAAGGAGGGAAGGTTGAAACTGGAAAAAATCCGGTTATGTGAAGCGCAGAAAGTTCAAACTTACGGCCCAAAAGACATTTCAGCCCCATGGCCTATTATTTAGCTAAGAAAAAAGGGTGGAGCAAAATATATTGAGTGCCCAAAGTAACTTATAATCATTGCTGGTTTGTGGACTTGTTCTGGAATAACTTCATTTCCAGCATGAGAACTTAAGAGAATGACGTTTTTATTTTTCTTTGGAATATATGATGCAAGCATAATCTTATTGACATGATCATAAGCAAACCTAGTCGTTTTTATAGGTCTTTTCTTGCCTCTGATCTCTGAGAGCAATTGGTATTTCTCTTCTTTGAATGCAAATTGTTCCAAGTAATGTGAGCCTCATTTCCAGAAGGGCTATAGCTAAGCTATGAGAAGTAAAATAACTATCTGTTACAATTTCACGTGATGACTGGCGATATGGCTGGCAAAGCTCTAGAACAATATGTTTTCCTAGTTCATGATGAACAGTGTCTCCCTCTTTTCCAGTATATATTTTTGTAGTGAGAGCAAAGCCACTCTGAGCTTCACGAAGCCAAAAGATCTCCACGCCATACTTTCTAGGCTTTGATGGGATGTAGGTACGACCAGGAATTCTGCCTCTATAGCCAATAAGCTGCTCATCCACAGTTAAAATATCATGAGAAATGTAATATTTTCCTAGGTTGTTTTGCACTGCATTCCATACTTCACTAATTGCAGCTAAGCGGTTATTAGGTAGACGATTAGCTCGATTATGAAAGTTATCGAACCTAACAATTTTGAGAAAAAACTTGAAGCGAAGAATTGACGTCACTGCCCGATAAAATGGCTTTCAATCTGTAGGATCCCATAAGTCCATCAGGGATGTGAAATTGTCCCTATCTGCTCCTGCATACAAAATAATATCAATGCAAGCTTTGAATTCTTCAAAGGTAAATGGAACCATATGACTACGAAGAATTCTTGCATTTCGTCTAAAATCATTTCCTTTGCGATTAGTGTATCGTAAAATAGAATGAAACACTTCTTCTGTAATAAAGAGATGAAAGGCTTCAGTCTCTGTGCGAGGATGAGAAAGATTTCTAGGAACAAAATGACAAATGTTGCGATCACGGCGTCTCATCAAAAAAAGTTGATCTGAATAGCTGATGCCTCCTGCCACATATAATTGCTCTCTCCTACTCGCCTGTTCAGTGTCTTCTTCGTTTGAGCTCTCTTCTGCAAAAAATATGTGGTTTCAGACATCACTAAGTTCTTCCATGGGCCTGTTATCATCCACAGATTCATTGCTGCCAATATAGATTTCATCTTCGTCATTATTATCACCACTTTCATTATCAGATACGTTTTCAAATAATTCCCTAAGGCTAAGAGTCTCCTCGGCCGACAGAGCTGAGACACATCGAGCATGTACCATGTTTATCTGTTTAATGGTCGGTACCATATCTGATTGACGTAAGAATTTGCAACTTGCATCAATTAATGCTTACAACTATTTTTGTACAAAAATACTGAAATTATAAATAATTTTTTATTTTTTCATATATTTTTATGATGTTCCCAAAATGGGGACGTTGAAATGTTCGGTCATAAGATTTATGAGGATATATAAGGATTATGATAGACCAATATAAAGCTTATGTAAAATGTTTATTTCAATGTAGAAAATTATATTTGAGTAACTAAACTGAAGCATTTATATATATACATATATGCACTAAAATCACAAAATAACACGTGATCTTATTAATAAGCAAACAACCACAGGGAAAAGGAAACACAAAGTCCGAGCGCTTTCATGATATATTCACATTATCAAGAAGGAACAGAAAATAGACAGAGATTACAAAGTAAATGAGTTAAATAGACAAGCAAAAAATTCACAATCGGCACCTCAAATTAAAGGCCTTAAAGCTCTCTAAAGATTTTTTCAATTGATAACATAATCTGTAGGCTGCTAAACTACTAAATATGTATATAGCTGAAATTAGACAAAAAAAAACCAATACAGAGAACAAAAATTATTATAATGGTTATTAACACTAATATTTAATTAAAGCAGGCAATTAATTGGCAAGAATTTAATGGAAAACAAATAGATAACGTAGATAACAAATAGATAACATAATCTGTAGGCTGCTAAATTACTAAATATAAAAAGACTATATAGATGAAATTAGACAAAACACCAGTACAGAAAACAAAAATTATTATAATGGTTATTAACACTAATATTTAATTAAAGCAGGAAATTAATTGGCCAGAAATTAATGAAAACAAAGGGAATGGTGCCATCGTCTTACAGAATATTACAAAATTTTTCTACAAACAGTCTGGAAAAGTTGTTTTCCCAAAAGCAACCCAGTTGAAAAGTCCAATAAACCCCCCGCAACCAAAGATTATACACGAAAGAAATATTACAATTAAAATAGACACATAAGAATGTTAACAGTTCTTACAATAATATTTATTTATTTAACCAGGGCAAACCATTAAGGGGGCAAGAATGCAGTCAAGAAAACAGTAGGCCCTTCGTCAGCTTTCTGACAATGCACGAATCTAATTTATACAACCCAGGACTAATATTAAGGACCAAATCAGCATTATTCTTGATCACACTTGATTCCAGTATATTTCTGCTAACAATAGATTTACTAAACCTTAATTTGGAAGCATTTTTCCAATCAATGGGATGATTAGTATCTCTTACGTGAATGAAAATGGCGTTAGATTCCTGGCCACTTCTTATACTGTATTGATGCTGTTTAATACGTAACTCAAGGGTCTTACCAGTTTGGCCAATGTAAAATTTATTACATATTGTGCAAGGAATTTTATATACACAACCATGTTCACTTAACGGGGAGTTCTTAATCAATGAATTCTTAATTACATCTAAATTTTTGAACGCAATATTTACGTTAAAAGTCCTCAGCAGATTCGGCAGATCAAGGAAATTTTCTCTGAATGGTAACACTAAAACATTTTTTGTGTTATAAGGAATCTTATCCTTTACTTCGTAGGTTTTCTTTGCCATTTTTAAGGACTTATCTATGCAGTTCTTTGGGTATTTTAAATCAAAAGCAATTTTGTATATTTTACTAATTTCGTCGTCAATGAACTCTGGGCTACAAATTCGTAGACCTCTTAGGAACAAAGTAGAAAGAACGGATCGTTTTACATTAATGTGGTGATCAGAATAATAATGTATATAGGAACAATTATTAGTGGGTTTTCTGTAAATATTGTACTTAAACTTTTTTCCAGACCTATATATTAAAACATCTAAAAAAGGGATCGAAGAATCTTTTTCTATTTCAACTGTAAAATTGATAGAGGGAGTTAAATTATTAAGTTTGGGTAAGAATTCATTGAGATGATGATGTTCTTTGTCTTTGGCCAGTGACTTTAAATTTCAATGAATTCTTACCCAAACTTAATAATTTAACTCCCTCTATCAATTTTACAGTTGTAATAGAAAAAGATTCTTCGATCCCTTTTTTAGATGTTTTAATATATAGGTCTGGAAAAAAGTTTAAGTACAATATTTACAGAAAACCCACTAATAATTGTTCCTATATACATTATTATTCTGATCACCACATTAATGTAAAACGATCCGTTCTTTCTACTTTGTTCCTAAGAGGTCTACGAATTTGTAGCCCAGAGTTCATTGACGACGAAATTAGTAAAATATACAAAATTGCTTTTGATTTAAAATACCCAAAGAACTGCACAGATAAGTCCTTAAAAATGGCAAAGAAAACCTTCTACGAAGTAAAGGATAAGATTCCTTATAACACAAAAAATGTTTTAGTGTTACCATTCAGAGAAAATTTCCTTGATCTGCCGAATCTGCTGAGGACTTTTAACGTAAATATTGCGTTCAAAAATTTAGATGTAATTAAGAATTCATTGATTAAGAACTCCCCGTTAAGTGAACATGGTTGTGTATATAAAATCCCTTGCACAATATGTAATAAATTTTACATTGGCCAAACTGGTAAGACCCTTGAGTTACGTATTAAACAGCATCAATACAGTATAAGAAGTGGCCAGGAATCTAACGCCATTTTCATTCACGTAAGAGATACTAATCATCCCATTGATTGGAAAAATGCTTCCAAATTAAGGTTTAGTAAATCTATTGTTAGCAGAAATATACTGGAATCAAGTGTGATCAAGAATAATGCTGATTTGGTCCTTAATATTAGTCCTGGGTTGCATAAATTAGATTCGTGCATTGTCAGAAAGCTGGCGAAGGGCCTACTGTTTTCTTGACTGCATTCTTGCCCCTTAATGGTTTGCCCTGGTTAAATAAATAAATATTATTGTAAGAACTGTTAACATTCTTATGTGTCTATTTTAATTGTAATATTTCTTTCGTGTATAATCTTTGGTTGCGGGGGGTTTATTGGACTTTTCAACTGGGTTGCTTTTGGGAAAACAACTTTTCCAGACTGTTTGTAGAAAAATTTTGTAATATTCTGTAAGACGATGGCACCATTCCCTTTGTTTTCATTAATTTCTGGCCAATTAATTTCCTGCTTTAATTAAATATTAGTGTTAATAACCATTATAATAATTTTTGTTTTCTGTACTGGTGTTTTGTCTAATTTCATCTATATAGTCTTTTTATATTTAGTAATTTAGCAGCCTACAGATTATGTTATCTATTTGTTATCTACGTTATCTATTTGTTTTTCATTAAATTCTTGCCAATTAATTGCCTGCTTTAATTAAATATTAGTGTTAATAACCATTATAATAATTTTTGTTCTCTGTATTGTTTTTTTTTGTCTAATTTCATCTATATACATATTTAGTAATTTAGCAGCCTACAGATTATGTTATCAATTGAAAAAATCTTTAGAGGGCTTTAAGGCCTTTAATTTGAGGTGCCGATTGTGAATTTTTTGCTTGTCTATTTAACTCATTTACTTTGTAATCTCTGTCTATTTTCTGTTCCTCCTTGATAATGTGAATATATCACGAAAGCGCTCGGACTTTGTGTTTCCTTTTCCCTGTGGTTGTTTGCTTATATATATATATATATATATATATATATATAAATATATATATATGTATACGAAACTAAAACAGCATTTTATTGACACAGATAAAGAGAACATTCGAAATTTCAAGTTCAAATAAAATCATTTCTTATGATATATTGCACTAGTCTTTATGCAACCTTTTCTCACATTTTATGCACTGTAATCTTGTATTCTTTTGGCAAACCGTACATCTACCTTGATTACATGATTCTAAAAAGTGATTTATGCCATCATATCGCGCTGCCTTACAAGGTGGTGCAGATGGGGCTCCTTGTCTGCGTCGTTCTTGTTGAACTTTTATAAGTGATCTTGCAACTTCCTGTCTAAACTGAAGGTGAGAAAGAGTTGTGGAGCTATTTACTTGTTGGTAGAACCGGAATGCAGCAACAACGGACATATTCAAAATATGAGAAAATAGATTCCACCACCACTCTTTAGAGCGTAAGCGCCTGTATGAAGACAACATCCGATCCAGTACATCAACTCCTCCCATTCCTTTATTTTACATATTGATGAGGAATGGTTGAATTACAACCTTTTTTTTTACTTGCTTTACTCTCCTCTCCACTTTCTGCACTGGGCTTATCCCATAGTAGTTACTAGCGATTGTTACACTAGTATTATCATTCCATCGAGAACACAAAGCAACTCCATCTGATCTAAAATCATAAAAGCCTCTCTCTTTTTTTTTCACTTCCTTTTGTGTCACTAAAGAGCAGGTGCTCGTCCGGTTATCTCTTATCGTTCTACAAGCTCGTATATTCTTCGAGGCCAAATCAACTAATAATTTGTGGCTTGTAAAAAGGTTATCGAAGAACAATACATGTTCATTGCTATTTTTTACTGGGTAGAGCATCTCAGTGACAACACGATATCCCAGAGGAAGGTTTGTATCGCCTTCTTTTCCACAATATATGGAAAAGTTATAAGGATATCCATTAGGGTGTGTCAATTTTGGGGGTGAAATAACTAAATTGAAAATCATGTGATTTAGTAGCAATTTAATGTAATCATTTGTCATACAAAATAATATCCTTGCTTCAAAAACAATAAAAAATAACTCCTACCTACATCAATTTTAATTCAAAAATTCCATTTTTCCGTAAATTCGTAACAAAATAACAAATGTGCGCAAACATCCTATCAACATTTAAAGTGTCAATAAGATATCATTCAGTCTTTATTTGAAAGTAACCAATGCAGTCATGTCCTTTTTGCTGCGGTTCCTTGACATCAGCATTCGGCTTGCTACTTGCGCTTTGATGTAGCCTTCTCGCCTCTCGTGACTGTAAACTTGACTAGCTGCTTCTGTGACCATTTTCACACATCTCTCCACACTCTGAGTGTGAGAAGGCCACTTTGGCACTTGCATTGTGGCCTCTTTAAGTTGTGTTAAATCTTTGTTTGTTATACATGTTGTCAGTGGTGGCTCCAAAACTTCCGAACTCAAGTTAGCTAATTCTGACAATTTCGTGGCATTGACGTTTATCGGAGGTACCTTCCTTGTCTGAACAGAGCAGTCTCCCAGCTGGTCATCATCTAGTGATGTTCCTCTAAGCTTTAGAATGATTTCCATAGCCTCAGTTCGCTCTTTGGTACATTGGCTGCAGAGTATTGCTTGCGAAACTCCCTCTGGCCTAGCATACCAAGCGAACCTTCTCACCACAGGTAACACGATGTCCACCACTACTTTCCTTTGGGTTCTCAGTAGCTGTAATTGAAACAAGATGTGGATGGGCCTCTCCATCCACATTGGATAAAGTTTTACATTGAACCAGTGAGGAAGATAAAACCCAATAATAAATTCAACAATCAACATCAAATTCTGTAGCATTTTGCCCTTCAGTGCATGTTTGGAAACCCAAATCCTGCAGAAACGAATCGCTGTAGTTAACCAACGACTGTGACTTACGGGTCCAATCTCCAAGAGAGCCAGATTTTGAGTCAACTCTCCTGATCTGATTCCTTGAACAATACGATAAGCGCAAGATTGATCCGTGCTGAGGTCTTTGATAACTTCTTCAGACAACACTGGAAGGGGAGGACCTACTTCGACCTTTGGAAATTTTGTATTTATTTCTAATTCCGTTGCTTCATCTAGCATGTTGCCAAGGGGGCCTGACCACTTGTTGTTGCTCTTTGTAGGACCATCAAGTTCCTGGATGAGACGACGAAGAGGTAGTTCCCCTGTGTGCAAATCACATACAATCCAAACAAGCCTTCTTCCAAGTTTTTTCTCTAAATGCGTCATAACACCGCCCTGCCATCCAGTGTTCACCGCAGTTGAGAGTCCACCAACGGCCTGCAGTGAACTGTCAAGTCTTCTTTCTTGAAGCAAACATATTATTTGATCAGCAATTGCCTCTGCATGTTTCTTGCCTTCTACTTCTGCTTCAAGAACAAAGTGAAACAAAGAGCGGCCACCAGGTTCGGAACACACAGAGTAGTGTTCTTCTTTGATGAGACCGGGAAACTTTCTGTCCATTCCCTCTACCTCTAGGAGAACTTTTGTGTCATCTCTTCTTCCATCAAACAAAAGGCAAGAGAGACCTTCCTCCTTCAAATATTTTTCATGCTGATCAGATATTTCCTTCATTATTTTTTCTTGTGCTCTTCTTATCTTATTATGATCTATCACTAAGGATGTATCCTCTCGGCTGATGAGGCCTGCATCTATCCAAGGGGCAGTGGCAATCTCTGCAGTCTCTCGTAGCCCCGTATGGTGGCGAATACTGGCAAGGGCGAGGTTTGAGATGTCTTTAGTGTTGTATTTCATTCTCTTCGGCGAAGGTTCAGATGGCATTTTGGAGCTATCATCTGATGTTGCTTCTTTCTGTTCATCTGAAGAGCTTTCAAAGAAGTGAGAAACCTCTTGATAGAGCTTTTCATCTCTTTGGGTAGCTTCTTCACTCTTCTTTTTCTTCCTTTCTTCCCTCTCTCGGATTTTCTTTTTTCTTACCAATAACAATCTGTTTTTTTGGTTTCTGAATAATCTGCCGAACCAATCTGCATACTTCCTTGGCCTCCTGCCTTTGTTCTCTGCGCCTTTATGAAAGCCAGCTCCAAAACAGGGATCTTCTTCTCACGAGGACAGCGACAATCAATGTGAGGGTGAGGTTCTCTTCTGCATGAGGGAGAACAATTGGCTTAAGAACACAACTCTGTGGGACACTGGCAGTTAAAAATGTCAAGAAGAGTATCAAGTGTGTGCAGAAGTTTATTTTTCTTTGCTAGTTTTCCTTTACCAAGTGATGTCTCAACTGCTTTGTGCCACAGCTTTGTTAATTTTAGCTCAATAGTTCTATACTGATTGAGTACAGGTGGTTTGAATAACACATTAGCTTTTTTCCACTGATGCAGAAGAGGGGGAATCATGTCCCTTATGAGCTCTTTCTCTGTGTAGTTCCTTCTATCCTTTGTATTTTGTTCACGAAGGAGTAACCCTAATCTCAGCATGTCTCGCACTGTTGGTAGTTCTGATACGGGAAGCTCCTTGCCTGTACCGACTAACAGGCTCAAGTGGCATGACGACTGACCTCTTGTCTTCAATTTTGGCATCTTAGGAATATCTGAAAAGAAAGAAAAACATTTAAGTATTTTATATCAATTACGATGTTTCAAAGTTTAGTCATTCGATGTTCTAAAATTCAATAAAAAAATATTTCATGGGATTACAACATAATTAGACAGAAGAATATGATAATAATAAATAATTGTAATAATCAATAATCCATACTTACAGTTAAACTGTAGTATTCGTCTAGTAGAATAACTATGGCATCTAAGAGGCAACTGACATCTAAGAGACAACTGAGGACTGAGAGTGAGGGACAGTTCTATTAGCCCTGTTCAAAAATCAACTTTTTCTTATTTTCATAGGTTTCTGTACTTTTTCCCATGCTTTTTGACCTGAAAAGGCCGAAAATCACAACCATTTTGACCTAGGTTGTTGGGAAGCATTGCCGCATGGAGCTTTAAGTTTTCTGCCTTGAAATCGGCCAAAAGCACCAGTTCCGGGGTCCCTTGAATCATGTTTTGCACTATAACTTTTTATCTAAACAAGATAGAGCAACAAAATAGGCACCAAATTAAAGTGTTTTTAATCCTCTTTCTAACTTATACAATTATGATAGTCTTGGAACAAGAAATGGCACATTGGTACATACAAAGTTTTCAGAAATATCACAAAATTCGTTTTCTCACACTCAAGGCAGACAAGGCGCCTTATTCATGACACAAATTGAGATTAACATTTTGTCACAAGTCTAATCGATCAAGAAGTGAAAGCATTACATGATGATTAATTTCATAATGACATTTACACAGTCAGTTGTTGAGAGTTTGTTTCTTGAAGCTGTCAAAGCGGCGTCTGTTGAACTCCACAGCTTGAAGGAGATAGTCCCTTTGCTTGGCATCTGTTGTTATGACATTTGCAAAGTCGCTCATCATCTTGACACCACGTTCAGCAATGTCATTCACCGCTTTCAGATTCTTAACATAGTCCAACGCTTTTCTGTAGTCCTCATTCTGTGGCCAAGACGTGACAGGTTCCAGAAGCCACTCGGATCCAATGTTCAGTGTGTCCAGCAGGAAATGTGATTCTGGGCCAATGAGATCAACCAGGGTGGTCTTAGCTGTGACTCTCTGGAATAGAGGCTTTCCTGTTCTGAAGCTGTCTGGCTTCTCAGTGGCATGTAATTGGGCAGCAATGTCGTGCTTCAATCTGTCACTCAATCTACTGCTGAGCAGGGCAAATGGCACGACTTCCTGCGTTAGGTACCATTTGTGGTTTTCCATCTTATTAAGTACTGCATCAGCAAGCTCTGGGTCAGTTTTCTTGTACTTCAACATGTCCTGGATTAGACTTAGATCATTCACGGGAGCATCTGCAGCAGACATTGACATCATCCATACAGGAGTGTAGAACAGCGCAAGGAAGGTGTTGAGTCTTTCCAGCTTTGATACAGTGTCTTCGTCGTACTGAAGTTGATCTGCAAACATCAGCATTTTCATGGAGTACAGGTTTCTGGCCATCCATCTGGCCTGATGAATGGCGCCTGGTCGACTCCAGTGAATACCTCGAGGAGGCGTTCCTCCAAGAACAATGACTGTGAGTTCAGCCATTTCCCTGTAGTCGGCTCTTGGAAGCCTTTCTGCTGTTAGAATGTCTTGGAGTATTTCTTCACTGTTCTTCTTCTTTTCCTTCAGCCATTTGCTGTTGATAGCCAGCATCTTTGGGTTTTCCTTGGACAAGTCCGTCCAAACATCCTTCAGATGCTCAAACCAGGGATTATCTGGCCCCTTCACCTTCCCAAACAGCTTCTTCCAAACTGCTCCTACTAGGATTTCCAGGATGTGATGTCGACAGGCCAGATAAAACACCTTTTTGTTCAGCATTTTCTCTAGCAGTTGGCAGCTCCTCTGTGAACTCCACTGTTACTGGATGTAGTGTCAGAAACAAGGGCAGTAACATTATCCGTAAGTTCCCATGTCTCCAGTAAAATCCATTGAAGCTCAGCCTGAGCTGTGCCAGAAGAATTGTCGATGACAGGTACTCCCAATAACTTTCCTTCAGTGTATGAAGGTGGACCAGACACTAGCACAGCTAAAGTCTCTGAGGTACTTCCAGGTTCACTGCCCAAGACATCTTTGAGCAACTCCATCCCAGTGTAAGGCAGCGTACTGTGGGGGGGTTTTCACAAAACTTGGACATGTGACTCTGGCTGATATTATACCTGGACAGCATTCTGTTGCGACGTGTTGTTGAGGTTGAGATGACGAAGTTATCCAGATCAGCCCCTCCAGCTTTCAAGGTGGCAGAAACCATGGCAGTAACTTGATTGTCTGATAAACCAAGACGATCAGCTGTATTGCAGATGACATCACATTCCATGACCTTCCTTGGAAACGTCAAAGTCACACTAGTCACAGTGTCTTGATGGTGAGAACATCCAGGACGAGGCTGATGGTAATCCATGTCCTCTGTGTTAGCGTCGTTGTCAGTTGAGTCACCCAGGTAATGTCATCCACATGAACAACTGCCTCTTGTTCTGCTGCAGCTGTAAAATAGTACAACATGTTAAGACAGTAATTGTTAAGTACATGCTAAATATCGCAATGGAGTAAAACTTAAAACTTTTTGTAACGTTCAAAGTAATTAGTTTTACCTTGTTCTTGTCTATGCTGCAGTCTTTCATTCCTCGCTGCTTGCTGCAGGGATCTTGTCTCAAAAATCTTGTCATGACCAGAAATATAACCTTTCCTCTCAGTCTTTTGGTCTTCGTAGAACCTGATATCCTCATCTTTCTTCTCTCTGGATAACAGTCTGTTGTTCTGTATTTCCTGGATTGCATCTGGAGCTCCTATATCGAACAGGCTGTCTAATTCCAGCACAAATGCTCCTCTTTTTCCTCCAGGGTTACTTGCTCTTCCTTTGCTTTTCACCAGAGCACGATGTTTCTCATGTAGTTTCATGAAGAGCTTCATTGCGTTGTACTTGGTCATTGTCTTGATCCTAGCCATCTGCCAGAATGGGATGATAGATTCAACTGTTTCATATGCAAGGTCTTGAACCATGGGCCTCCCTGCATTTTCCGGTAAATTCTGAAGATTAAGGAAATACTGGAACGCCTGTCTGTTGGTGGGAAGCTGGGAACCACTGATAAAAGCTGAAGGGTATCCAACCAGGAAAGTTTCAGTGAGAGATCTGGTAGATGGCCCAGTTGACACCTGCCTGTGGACAGTACGTGGAGGTTCTGAGATATCAACTGTGCGCCCACGGAGCTCCCTCAGCTCCTTGCTTAATGCCATTGTGAAGTTGTAACTTGTAGATGGTTTTCTAGATTCTGATTGAGTTTCTGTTGTTTCCTGAAAAATGATAGATAATTATTATTATTATTATGATTATTATTATTAATTATTATTTATTTATTATTATTATTATTATTATTATTATTATTATTATTATTATTATTAATTAATTTTATGCTCTTTCATTTGATACCTAATTTGTTGCTCTATCTTGTTTAGATCAAAAGTTAAAGTGCAAAACATAATTCAAGGGACCCCGGAATTGGCGCTTTGGCCGATTTCAAGGCAGAAAATTTAAAGCTCCATGCGGCAATGCTTCCCAACATCCTAGGTCAAAATAGTTGTGATTTTCGGCTTTTTCAGGGTCAAAAAGCATGGGAAAATGTACAGAAACCTATGAAAATAAGAAAAAGTTGATTTTTGAACAGGCCTACAGTTCTATTCATGTTGTGACTTGTACATTGTACAACAACTATATGACCTTGAAAACACTCCATATGCGATCAGTGGGATAATTCTGTGACAGATGAATAGTTAATCAATTTATGTCCTATTATTTAGTAAAAGAATCAATTTCTGAAACTTTAAGGTAGAATTGATGTAGGTAAGGGTTATTTTATTTCATTTTGGTTGGCCAATTTCAAGTTTTGACATGAAAAGACTATATTTTCACTACCAAAATTGATTTGAAAAAAGTTGAGAAAATTGACACACCCTAATATCCGTCAGCCCCACAAAGCTTCCACATTTTGTATCCAAATCTGATATATATATATATATATAAGAACGATGAGATCATATTCAAAGAAATGCACTTACCCACTTTTAGTTGTCGTGCCAAAATGTTGGAAAACCGCGTGTAATCATTGCCAACGTTCCCATTTTGGGAACAAATAATCGATAGTCATTTTTTCAAATATATTTATCAATTTATATTACCAAAAATTTTTTTAGAAGAAATTTGTATTATTTAATATGCATATTCTGCAAAAAAAATATTATTTATTGTAATAAGGCAAATACTTCGGAGAATATAAAGCATTACCTCTAACGTTTGAGAAATTATCATATATTGACAACAAATAAATCGATTAAAAACTGATATTGGAGATCAATAAAATAAAATGTGTGAGAATGTTCATTCATTAATTATAAAAACAAATAATTACTGCAAAATATGCTTGTACACGAATAATAAACAACTTTTAATATATATTCCAAAAATGGGAACGTCGGTATGTAAACGGATAATTATTCTACAAATAATGTGGCCTTTCTCGCTTACCACTTTATGTAACTAAAAAGTTAGCATGATTATGCAGGAATTAACAGGTTGTAACATGAATATTGCAAGAAAACAACATGTAATAAAATGTTACACTCATACCATTAAAACTTATTTCTGTAAAAAATTACAAAGCAATTACAGAACTTTTCGTGTAAATTCATACCCGTACAGTCTCTGACATCGTCCTTGAAGCAAATAGCGAAACCACTTCTCCTTTTGTAGTAATTTTAAAAAAATAAGCGCATTTGTAACAAAATGTTACGTATATACCAATAAGGGTTAAGGGAATAAGTGTTAAAATAGCCACAATTAAGGTCTTTTAACATTCTGAAATTCAATACCGAAGAATTCATTCCCTCTTCCTGTGTGTGTGTACGCAGGAATTCTTCAGATTTCGTAATAGATTTTTGAACGGCTTCAGTAATTACTTTGCATCGTTTATTCATGAGAGGTAACAGTCAGAGAAATCGAGAATATACATCGATAACAAATAATATGTATTTAGAACCCTTATTATATAGCTCGCGTAACGTTGTGTGTCAGTTAAATCTAACTGCCAGATATGGTCAGTGCTGTATGCTACTATTTTTGTTGTTTTAAATTTTCTACGTAAAGGTTTATGCAACTTTTAAGCATCTTGGCCTTGAAAATCTGTTACAGCTTCCTTTCTAATATCTTTAATATTTTTCTCGCCTTTGTAAAAAAATTTTATAACCCCATAAGATGAATGTTTAACATCGTAATAGACCATATAATTTTGCCTACATTTTCAGAAAATAAACACTGCTTATTTTTTATTATTTTTTATAATTCTTAACATGAATAACGTTTTTGCAGAACTTGTAGGTCCTGAAATAGTGCATGTGCTCGATAAAACAAACTTAAATTTATTAATTAAATTTATTAATTCATATTTAATTTTTGAAGTCGTTACGCGTCTAATGTAATTCCATTGCTGTAACGTTTTTTTTAATAGTGCAATACGTTCTGCTTAGGTTTACCAACTCGTCTTTTATTGAGGATGCTATAAAATGGAAGTTGTGTTTTACATTTTCATTAGCACTGCAATTCACTGTCCCTGTACACATAACCATACCAGAGATTTCTTCGTCATCATTAAGTCGCTTGATAATACTGTATGATCTCTTCATAACACTAGCTTAGTAATTACAAGTATTCGAACATACAGCGTAAAATTGATGAAAATATCAGGTGCGTTGTTGAAACGGAATATTTCTTCGTAAAGCCAGATGATTCTAACAAAAAGCGGGTATCTCATTTTAACGTCCGACAATTTATTCAGGATTAATGCCATTTTGAGGACTTGGGATGAAAATGATAATTCAGGTTCCATTTAAAAAGCTGTCGTTGATTTTCCTGACAAAACCATCTGGTGTAGAGGATGGACTGTTAGACATGAAGGTTTAGGCGATAGAACGATTTGCGATGTTCGTCTGTGGATGAAGAAGGATGTTGACGATATACCGGATTTAATTCTTACAAGATACGATTTCAGGCTGCACTGTAAGAAGACAGTGATACTTTTATCCGCTTGAAGGATGTTGTAACGGAGCCAGCCCATTGAAAGCATCGAACAATTGAATAAAACCATTCAGAAATCTTACGAGAATTTGTATAAGGAGTACATGCTTGGAATCGACGAGGAAAGGGAGGAAAAAGGGATTAAAAAGGATGTTAGATGTTCGACAGTGTACTCTTTACAGATGTTTCTAAACACCTTTCCATTATTTGGTTTTTATTGTAAGCTGAACTAAGGGGCTGATCAGTTGCCTTGTCTCTATGTTTCAGATAAAATTTCTGATTTCATAAAAATTAATGTTCCGACGATTTCCCTGCGATTTTTTCTAAGAAATATGGCGAGCTTCAGGATTCAGAAACTGAGTGAGATTTACCACACAAAATATAAAGTTAAAATCGTAGATTATAAAATTATGTTTAATGATGATTTAGAAAGCTTAGAAGATGTATTCGATAATATTTTACAACGGGTGAGAATGGACAAGGCTCCATTTCACCGCTATAAAATAGACATTCAGATTAAACTCGATGATGCTTCTCGATGATGCTTCTATACCTTCAATGTATGTAGAATTTTGAGAAACAAATAATCTTAAGGGCTCTGATATTGTTTCTAGATTTACTAGAGCTATGCAAAGTAATTCTATTGTTACACATTAAGTGTAACAATAGAATAACGTCAAATTGTAATTTAAATTTTTTAAAATGAAATAATTTTACGTATCACTCTTAGTAATAGCTATATATACTACTATTAAAGACGAATAGTCTGTATTTTGTTTAGTCCTTCGTTCACCATTACGACAGCAGGATATCTCGCCCGTTTCGTTTCTAAGACTTGAGAAAATATAAAAAATGTTGATGTTTGCTGTTTCGGTATATGACACTGGTGGTATACATATTATATGTCTTTCAGACAAAATAAATTAATTGTTTACGGGTTCTGACATCACTGGAGATACTGTCTTGGGTAGCGTAGAACACCCGTTTCCAGTAACGTTTACCCACGTACAAGAACTAAATGGATATATCTCTAACCAATTACTCTGTCTGAAAGTGTTAATTCATGAAGAGGTTGCTAAAGGCACTAATAAAACTCATTTTTGGCTTAACAAAATGGATGATTTAAGAAACAATTCTATTTACTGTGTCCTTCTACATTCTAAAGATGGAACGTTTAATCTTGGAATATTTGAGGATTATAAATAAACGTATCACTTATAAAAAAGGGGCCTTAAATAACACTATAAAGGAAACCATACAATCTTTTGTTTTTATGAAAATTGAGTCGAAAATAATTTAAATTTTATGCGTAACACCGAGGCGGAGCAGAGGTGTACAGTAATTCTCTACGAAAAGGGCGAGACGGTTTTGTGCTCCTTGTAGGATATCGGTTTCTGTTTTTATTTATTTTTAATTTTAATTTTTTTTACATTTTTAAAATTTTATTTATTTTATTTTATTTATTTTTTGGTTTTGTTTTAAAGATATTGTATTTTTAAGGAAAGGGTGACTTTGTATATTCATTTAGCGTCTTGGGTGAGCCAGCTAGTTTCCGAGCTTCATGCTCCTTTCACAGAATCCTTGTTTTTGTTTTCATGCTTTTCTGAAGATGCTGCTCCTTCACTATTGTTAAAAATTAAAAACCAATTAAAAATTAGAGTATAAATTTTATCCTTTCAAAGACTATAATGAATTATCAAAATATACATAAAAATCTTAAAGAATTATACCCCATACGCTAAAGTGCCGCACTAAAGAAGAAAAACATTGTTATAATAATAAATCTTATAACTTAAGTACCCCTCCTCATCCTGTGTCCTATAGAAATAAGCAGATATGGAGAAACGCCATGCTCGTCGTTAACGTGATAAAGAGAAAGCAGTTGGATAATAACAATTTTAGTCGGAACAAAACAGTAAATTGGTTCCTGAAATGATGTGAATTATGAACATCATCTTAGGAAACAGGTTTGTTTCAGTCTATAAGAAAGACGATAAAATGAGATATGGCATTGGCATATTATGAGCACCGACTAAACAAGCAAACCAGTTCTGAATGAAGAAAAATACAATATAAGCTAAGTATATCACTGACTTTAGTGTCAGAGCTTATGAGTTGAAAAAAAATTGCAGAAATTATATCAAGGTCTGTTCCAAGCTAAACTGAGAAATGGATAACAAGAAACGTGTTGACGCTGCTGTTTGTTTTTATTTAACTCAAATCTAGATTCCTTATAATGCCGCTATTCTTCTCGTGTGATACCAATAACAATCATCTGTGTGTCCTTTGTTTGAGGATGGTTTTCAAACGAAGGGACCTTTATGTGTGAAACGATAGTGTGTTTGTGTATGTGTGTGGGTGGGAGGGGTAAGCAACTGGGCATATGTGAGGTCAATAGCGTAATAAATCGTAGATGTAGTTGGATATGTTTTTGTGAAGTAACAGTTTTGATACCTGGGAACCTTAAAAAATGATGTAAAAAAACTAGAAACATTTTTACTGTCGGAAAAAAATATATGTTTGTTTTCTGATTAAATTAGTTTGCGCGAGGTCAGGTAAGGCTATATTAGCGAGTACCTCACCATTTAATGACTTAAGAGAAAACACTATTCGATCCTTCAATCAAACTAAATACATCTGCGCTGTCCACCTTTCTCCTAACTCTACTTACTATCCAAACCCCTTTGACTCCCTTACTTTGAAAGTGGAATACATTCTATCCCACTCTCCTTTCGCCGAAATCTCCATTTCAGGAGATTTCAATGTTCACCACCACCTCAGTTGCAGTCTCTTCTCCTGATGAAGCTGAACTCTTCGCTCAAACATTCGCCTCCAACTCAACCCTGGACGATTCCAGTGCTGTTCCACCATCCCTCTGATTTAATTATGCCTGAAATTAGAATCTCTTCCAAAAATGTTTATTCTGCCCTATCTGGGCTCAACTCTAGGAAAGCGTGCAGTCCTAATGTTGTCCTTCTTGTTGTTCTCAAGAATTATGCTTCTGTGCTGACACAGAAAGAAGACCCGCGTCTTTGTCTTTCATCTGGTAACTTCATTCCTACTGGAAGTTCGCCTTCATTCACCCTGTCCCAAAGAAGGGTGACCACTCTTAGCCCTCCAACTATCGTTCAATTGCTTGAGTTTTTAATTTTCTACGTTTTTTTTTTAATTTAGCTTCAATAGAAAGATTCTTAAACATCTCTCGACTCATAATCTTCTTTCAGATCGTCAGTTTGGGTTCCGCAATGGACGCTCTACTGGAGATCTTCTTCCATCTATCTCGGACGCTTGGTCATCCTGCTTTTGGGATTTCGGTGAAACTTTTGCTATTGCGCTTGCCATATCGAAAGTTTTTGAGAGATTCTGGCCAAATTTTTAAGTTCCAAACTGCTCTCCTTCGGTTTCCATCCTTCTATATGTGGATTCGTCTCTGATTTCCTTTCTAGCCGATCTATAATTGCGGTTGTAGATGACCACTGTTCTTCTAAATCTATTAATACTGGCGTTCCTCAGAGCTCTGTTCTGTCACCCATTCTCTTTCTTTTATTTATCAATGTTCTATTAAGTCTCACTTCGGCACCCCTATGCCAATGATTCCACTCTTCACTTCTTCACCAACTCCACAAATCGTCCCTCTCAACTATCATTCCATGATTTGCGCAGGACGGCTATGGCGCACCTGACCTCTGATCTTTCTACTATCTCTGACTTAGGCAGAGAAAACCTTGTGGCTTTCAATGCCTCAGAAAACTAGTTCTTTCATCCGTATACTCATGACAGTCTTCCACACGACTATCCCCTTACCTTCAACATTACACAACTGAATCCTTCCTCTTCTCTTAACATTCTTTCCTGGAAAGATCACATATACTCTCTTTCTAAAACAGCTTCTAAGAGATTAGGTGTGTTGTACAGCCTCCGCAGTTTCTTCACCCTCACTCAGTTGTTGTCTCTACAGGGGTCTTGTCCACCACTCCGTTTCTCACGTTTGAGGTGGCTGAACCCACACAGTTCTACTGTACTTGATCGGGTGGAATCAAGGGCTTTTCATCTCATCACTTACCCACCTCATTGTGACTGCCTTCAATCCCTCTCTCTTCGCCTCAATTTTGCCTCACTCTCTTTTCTATCGCTATTATAACGGACACTGTTCTACTGATCTCGAACTTCATGCCTCATCCTTTTAGGAGAACTTGCAGTACTAGACTTTCGACACATTGTCATCCTTTTTCTGTCCAAGTCTCTAACGCATTGTTTAATCGGTATTCTCAATGTTTCAGCTACTCAATCGGTTAACTCTGGAACAACCTTCCTCAGTACATCTTTCCTCCTATCTTTTTTTACGTAGAAAGGAGGGGCTAGAGGCGAATGCCCGTAAATTCCCCATATAGAAAGAGAAGAGATCCAAAACAAAAATTGTTGCTCTTAATCATTTTCTTTTTAATTTTGAAAAGAGTGTATAGTATGTAAGATGCATGTATGTGTAGTGAGGAATAGAGGGAGAACTATGTGTTTGAGAGCATGCTGGATTGCTCACATGGTAGATAATACACGGAAAAAGATCAGGTAAGGAGGACAGTAAAAGGATAAACGGGAGTTCCAGCACTCCCTGTTTCCTGTGTAACGTTCTCCCAGAAGTACTTCCCTGGTCGATTGGTATCTACAGTCTCCTCCTTCAGAGTATGATATATAGTGTCGAAGCAGCTCGAAATTTTGAACCTTGAATTCGGCTATCTTCTTCTCCTATGGGCGAGGGGCGTTTTTGCGGGCGTTTGCCCTTGGCTCCTCCTCCCTGCAAATATATATATTAACTCGAGCACACAAACAAACCGACCTCCGCATCCTCGAAACCCTATGTATCCTTAGTATGAAACCAAACCTCAAACACTATAGTTCTGCTTTTACTGTAATTTAAACATAGCTACATAAATTCTCCTGCCTCACCACTGGAAAAGAAATCTGCAATCACTCATTTTAAATTTCAAACAATTCTAATATGAATATTTCAACATTTAACCATTTCCAGCCTTTTTACACTTGGCTTATCACTCCTATAATAACCTGGTAAGGTATTGTTTGCAATATTTGTAATCTTCTTAACCTTTGTATATTTTAACTGTTTCTTTACCTTTATTTCTTATATTTTTCATTTTCAAATACTTAATTAATAATATTATTTGATTATGTAAATATATTGTATACATTTTTGTTCATCATATTTTTCCATTTTTTTACATATGTTTTAATTTTTTAGCACTGATGATGGAAATTGAATTTTTCCGAAAGGTCAGTCAATAAACATTAGGGTGTGTCACTTTTGGACTTTATTTGAAAAGTTATGGTGCTTACCTCTTATATTGTAACAAATTCACCAAACACCATAAATAAACCAAAAAAAAGACAATCGGGTAATATTTAGGGTCCCCGCCCACCATTTGAAAAATAAGCCCCCTATTCACACAAAAAATGGTGATTTTTGGAGATTTTTGGTCATAGTTTCCTCACTAATCATCGTATTTAAAAAATTTTGCGACCAAAATATAGAGAATAACGGTATCCTCTTATTGTGAACGTTTTAAAACTATTTTAGTTGTATATGGTGCTGATATTTGAGTGGACCTTATGAAATTTTTCCCTGTTTTCATTTCTATAACATTTATTTACAGTATTTTCAGGTTTTATCTACAAAACGTATGCAAATATAACCAAAGTGTATGATAAATTTGCTTTCCTTTCAAAATTCTATTATAGATTTGCTTAATTTCATAGTTTATTAAAATTAGTCAATAGTCATGGCTAACAGTAAGCCAATATTAAGAACAGACCTAAGAAAATATGATTCTTTATTGGGAGAGTTAGTGGAATACATATGCGCAAGAGAAGGAAGCATGCTTCCAACGAATAGTGAAGTTCTCAGTCACTTTTTCTTCTTGAGAAGGGATCAAATGAAAAGCGACAATGTGTCAAAGGAAGAAAATATTTTGAGAGTATTAGATAAGGTAGAAAAGGTGTGGATTATGGTTGGCATACCATCAAAATCCGTTAGAAAACAGAATGGACCCAAAAAAATGTGGGATTTGATAAAAGAGCATGAGAAGTTGGGTAAAAATATAAAGAAGAAATGTTATGAAACCCAAAAAACATCTTTTCTCTCTCGTTTAGATAACTTATTTGATATATCAACTGAAAATGTATGTAATGAGATCCAAAATGATACATTGAGAACTATACAACAAAAGAATGAGGATCTTCGCTTTTTGGAAGATCAGCGAAGTGCTAGAATATATTCTCTGGGTCCGATCGATAAAGCTTATGTAGCCAAACTGATCAAAAAGACTGCTAGAATAGAAGGTGAAGAACGAAGAAAATTGAATGAAAAAGAGCGAAAGGTATTAGAAGAAGAGACACACAAACTTGAATCATCTGAAGGCGAGTTAGTGGATTGAAGTAATGGTGAATATGATTTTACTCCGAGCCCAGGCCCATCAAAACGTACTAAGTTACTACAGTCAACATTAATATCTAATACAGCTGATCGTTCAGGACTAGCATTCGGACAACGCTCGACATTTGCATCTGTGGTAGCAGCTGAATGTGGGCTAGATTTAAAAGAGATGTCATTATCGAAAAGTACTTCTGCACGAGCTGCGAAGAAGTCGAGGAAAGCTGCTGCTGACACTATTAAAGAGTCGTTCAACCCACCTCAATATTGTTTAGTCCACTGGGACAGCAAAATGATGCTGAATGTTTCAGGAGGAAAGCAGGATCGATTGGCAATACTTATATCGGGAGAGAATGTTGAGAAACTTCTCTCGATACCCGATATCGGTGTCTCAACTGGATCGACACAAGCTTGTACTGTTCTTAGCACAATCCAAGAATGTAAATTACAGGATAAGGTTTACGGAATGGTATTCGATACTACTTCATGCTCTATGGATGGCGGTGACATCCAAAGTATATAAGATAATATTTTATTGCAGTTCAGCTCTTCCAAAGATATAAAATAGCAGCATTTTTCTATTAGAAAATACATCAAAATGACCAAAGAGATATAAAAAATTTAATAAATTTAACTCAAAGGTTAATAAAAACTATTCAGGTTGAAGCGCATTATTATTCTCTACATTTTAGTAGCAAAAGTTTTGAAATACGATGATTAGTATGGAAACTATGACCAAAAATATCTCCAAAAATCACCATTTTTTGTGTGAATAGGGGGCTTATTTTTCAAATGGTGGGCGGGGACCCTAACTCTTACCCGATTGTCTTTTTTTTGGTTTATTCATGGTGTTTGGTCAATTTGTCACAATATAAAAGGTAAGCACCATAACTTTTCAAAAAACGTCCAAAAGTGACACACCCTAATAAACATGCACCATCAGTTATTATTTATTCGGACTATAGTGGATTTAATTTTTCCCAGAAGAATTCCTTGTTCCATGCAAGGAACCACTAAGGAAGAGAGAGAGAGAGAGAAGAGAGAGAGAGAAAAGGAGAGAGAGTGTTTCCTTTGTTCCAGATCACCAAACACTTATTTTTGTACAGGTTTACAAGCAATTTATCAAAGCCTATATGAATTAGCGCTGAGCAGACTGTCACTTTTTAGACGAACTTCATCATATGGACTGGGCTGCCAACTGTATTTTTTGAAAGCATAACCATTTTTATCAGTTTATTTCAATGCTGTAATCGTTATATTTCGACTTTTTCAAATGGTCAAGGATCCCATTAGATATCTTATTATTCTAGATTTAGTGTTAAGTACAGACCTACACATTACTGATAGTACCTCTGTACGATAATACTTCTCCACCAGTGATCATAGGTAAATAACATTTGAAATTAAAGTTAATATTCATAATTTGGAGAGTTTAGTACAGTATACATTTTGGATTTTAAAAGAGCTGAATTTCGTGACATAAAACTGCAACTTTCGACCTATAATTGGGATCAAGCGTTATCGCTCGATGATATTAATAACACATGTACAGTATTTCTTTTTATAATTATTTTAAACATTTAGAATCGAATAATATCCCATTACTTAAAAAGAGATTGGAGAAGTCTATTAAACCTAAATGGTGGAATGCTGAAATTAAAAGTAGTTTAACATTAAAAAGGGAGCAATCCAAGAATAAGCACCCGAAATCAAATTATGGTGCTTTTTCTTGGATTGGGTTCGAACGAGGGTGATTATTCTTGGATTGTTGTAAAATGGAATTAAAATGGAGTGAAAATGGAGTAAATTGTTTTAAAATGGTTAATTGAATGCCCGGTTAGATTAATTGTACGTCCTTAACGGATTGGTTAGGTTAAGTCGTGATATTTTCATTAGTTTTAACGAAAATGTCACGAATTAACCTAACCAATCGTCAAGGGCGTACAGTTGACCTAACCTGGCATTGAAGATCCATTGCCAGCAATAAATTGATGTAAGGGAAAAAAATCTTACTAAAAAAGTGATGCTGTGGGCTAAGTGCGATCAAGCAATGACCTGCACAAAGTTTTCGAGGAATGTTGATGTTAAAATCCTTTAATTTGGATTGAGGTCGAACTGGGGTGCTGTTTCTTGGATTGGGGTCTAACTGGGATATTTTTTCTTGGACTGGGGACTTTGGGGTGCTTACTCTTGGATTTCTTCTCAAAAAGGAAGGCGTATTTCAAATTTAAAAAACAAATAATTTGTTTGATGTAAATGCGTGCAAGTTATTGAGAAGACGAATCAAAACCTTATTATTGAAAGTAAGCGCAACTGTGAACTATATATATATAGTGAACCAAATTAAATCCGATATCTTTTATTCTCTCAAATCATTCAAAAGGAAAGTTTTGAATACCATTTCTTCTATTTAAAGAAGTTATGTATCATTAAAAGAAGTTATTATATCATCTGGCAAGAAGCTTTGATACCCAAAAGAAGGAGAAAAACTTCTAGAATGCACCCTCAAAAAGAAGTTAGAAGTTTTAAATTAAAAGGGTTTTTTTATTTTATTTTGAGTGTATAATTATGTTAGGAATAGAAAAGCACAGTAACTTCGCAGACTGTTGGTGCTTTTTGTTCATCACATTTATTCATTTTTTATATATGTTTTAACTTCTTTAGCACTGATGATGAAAAATGAATTTTTCCGAAAGAACTGTCAATAAACATGCACCATCATAGGTACCATCATAGGTACCATCATAGGCGAAAAAACGAACAAATTTATGGTGACACAAATGACAGAAATTTTAAATAAATTTTTCTCTTTCTTTTCCACTAACGAAAATATGACAACATTCCAGTTCCTGTAATCATACTCAATGATGATCATTTAAAACTTTGCGAGTTTACTATCAGTGAAAGCGAAGTACTCGGTAAAATTAGTCCGAATAAAATTCCAGGTCCAGATAAGCTCTACCCTAGAATACTTAAAGAAATGAACTGCGCAATACTCTTTCCTCTTACGTATATATTTAATAAATCGTTACAGCCTGGAGAAGTTTCGTTCGTTTGGAAACTTGCAAACATTACGCCAATATTTAAAAGAGGGGACAAATCGCTTCCGGAAATTATCGTTCCATTAGTCTCACTTCGATAGTTGATAAGTTTGTGGAGAAGATCATTCGGGACAAAATAGTTAATCATTTAGAAATGAATGATTTCATTAAAGATTCTCAGCATGGTTTTCGACGTAATCGTTCTTTAATTCGACTTCTTTAATGATATTGTAAATATATATGAAGAGAGTGAAAGAGTAGATGTTATATATTTCGATTTTCAAAGGCGTTTGATAAAGTGCCCTATTGGAAATTATTAGTTAAACTTCAGTCTCACGGAATTGATGGTAATGTTCTCAAATGGATTAAAAATTGGCTTAGCGGGCGTAAACAAAGCCTGGTTATTAATGGCAAAATGTCTAACTGGAGAAGTGTAACTAACGGCAAGCCTCAGATATCAGTTCTGGGAACAGTTCCTTTATTATTTATATCAGTGACATCGACATAGGAATTAATAGTATAATTTCAAAATTTGCAGAAGATAGCAAACTGGGGGAACAAACAAAATCAGCAGCAGAACGTTTGCAGATTCAAGTGGGCAGAAATTTGGCAAATTAACTTTAATATAGATAAATGTAAAACGTTGCATATCGGTAGATACAATGTTAAAGAAAAATATTCTATGCACGAGAGCACACTAAAGAGTAAGGAGTGTTACGAAAGAGAAAGATTTAGGTATTATTGTTGCCAACACTCTTAAGCCGAGTAAGCAATTTATCGAAGCGGTTAGAAAAACAAATAAACTCTGAGGATTTATTGGTAGATCATTTGAATTTAAATCTGTAAAACAATGCTAATATTATATAATTCCTTAGTACGACGTCACCTGGAAAGCTTCGTTCAGTTCTGGTCCTCAAATTTATGACAGAACACAGACAGAATGCAGATAGTGCAGCGACAGGCTTTTGATAAAACTAGGAAGGTTACGCTCAAATAACTCTGAATAATTAAATACATTAGGAATACATTAAAAAAATAGTAACTTTATTTTTAAAATCACAGTGATTAATTGAAATATATTTATCACTGTAATGATCAAAATGGTTTTTAATGAAGATTTCAAAGAACTGTGGGAATATCTGTAAAAACAACTGGAAGCAACCAAAAGTAGAGCCAACTTTCCACTTTAAAAATTCACATTATCTAAAAACAGAGGCCACTCATTCGCCCAACCACTTCATGGAACGTCATTGATCTAACGGGAAGCGGTGGTGCGACGTGATCACGACGTAGCCCTCTACTATTTAAAATGTTTGTAATGCCGGAATTTTGTAATCAAATCATATTTATCTGTTCCATATATACATATGCAATCTTTCAAAACTGGCGAATACATCTAGTTTGTTTAAATCTTTATTTAGGGTCTTCCAAATCTTTAGGTTTAGTTGCATGGCCATCAGTTTTAATCCTTCTCCAGAGGTAGATATATAGTGGTGTAAAACCGAGTGACCGAGAAGCTCATGCAATGGGGACACAACATTCAATTTATCTTTCCAGAAAGGTTTCTTCAAGGAAGTTCCAAACACGTAGACACCATAATGAGGTGGGGTCCTATCCTGCTGGAAGAACAAGTTATCCAAAAGGCCTTGATCTACACTTAGAACGAAGAAAATATGAAGTACTTTCAAATATGAGGTACCGATAACAGACGGGTTGTCGGAAAAAAATAGTCCATAAATTTTTCTCGTGTAAGAGTACACCAGACGATTAACCTTTGGTAAGTCTCGGTCATGTTTCCTCACATTATGAGGATTATTTTGTCCGCAAATTTGGTAGATACACTTGTCAGCTTCGTCGAAGCAACATAACCGACGAAGAAACTGAGCCATTTATCAAATCCATCAGTTTAAGCCACATGTCAATGCGTCTACCATGTTCGTCCTCCAAAAGTGATTGAACTAACGTAATATTTTTCAGGGGACAGGTGAAGCTTTCCTAGTATAATGGACCAGTCCATCGCAAACACGACGTACAGATTGTTTGCTTCGTTCAAAACACTGACGGACACGTTCGACATCTTCCAGGGCTAAATTTGGCCTTCATAATCGCGTAAAATCATGAACCGAGACAGTTTTCTTAAAATTTCGCTATTATTCATATGGTGGCGTTTTCGATGGTGGATTTCCTCCGTACTCTTCTGCCATCCATTTTGTTGGATGGCATTTCAGAATTGATGTAATTCTTTCACGGCTGCCATAGACTAAATAAAATTAAAAGCCTGTAATATTCCTATAGTCTAAAATAAATTTAGAAAACTGCTCTAAACTGCCACGCTTAAATTTTTTGTATGTTGAAGATTTCTTTTTATTTACATTCAAATACGCTGTATACGGAGCAGATAACATTTTTTTATTATACATTTATTTAAAATCATTCTTTATGCAAAGAGATTCTTTAGCGAAATTCGAGCTTTTATCTTCATACATTTTTTGTGTATAGTAACGAAGTCAACAAAAAACATGAAATTGAATTATGAATATCAGACTCGTCACTTACAAATTTAAAATGAAGAGGGACCTTTCACTTTTATTTTGAAATTTTCAATTCTAGCATCGCTGAATATTCCCTCTCCTTCGTTGTTCATCACGAGGTTTTAAGACTGCAGACACAGACACAATTTGGCACATAACTAATCAGTTAATTTCCCGATATTTCAAAATAGGCAGAGTAAAGAACATGATAATGATAAAAATAATTAATGACGTCACTGTACTATCTCAGAAAGTTCTAAACCGATTAAATATTTTACATTAATGATAAAAAACATGAAATTGAAGCTCGAATGAGTTAAAACTTTAAAACATTAAAGTTGTTCATCACGAGGTTTTAAGACTGCAGACACAGACACAATTTGGCACATAACTAATCAGTTAATTTCCCGATATTTCAAAATAGGCAGAGTAAAGAACATGATAATGATAAAAATAATTAATGACGTCACTGTACTATCTCAGGAAGTTCTAAACCGATTAAATATTTTACATTAATGATAAAAAACATGAAATTGAAGCTCGAATGAGTTAAAACTTTAAAACATTAAGAAGTCAGTTATTTTCTTTTCATTTTACCTTTTCAAATGAACCTTATCGCTGTCTTTTTTCACTTTTGTGTAGATTTTTGTTCAGTTCTTCCAAAATGCTTGAAGTTTGTGGGTAAAATGTTAGATTAAATGCTGAAGCGATTGTATCGTTTTATTCTTGAATTACTTACAAAAAGATGTCGCAGTCCACGAAGGATACTTTTACAACTCTGGAGACCTGGAAACGTTGTATTAAATAATAATAATAATAATAATAATAACAATAATAATAATAATGATAATAATAATAATATAATAATAATAATAATAATAAAAATAATAATAATAAAAATAATAATAATAAATTAATATAGAGCGAAAAGTATTTGTTTCCGAGAGGGATTCTGTGGAAATTTTGGAATGCCCCTAAAATAATTTAGATGAGCAAATCCTAATTTGAGCCTGGACAGTTGGCATGAAAATTTTTTTTAAATTTGTAAAATTTATTCATCACCCGAATACTAGTGCTAAAATATTCATGAAAAATTCAGATTTCAATATATATGTATATATATATATATATATATATATATATATATACACACACATGACTTTCCATGTTAAGACAGAATTTTTGCGCAACTTTTTTATATATTTTTTAACGAGTTGAGTTTCATGTTTCAGTATTCTTTTTATTATTTTTCGAATGTTTAACGTCATTCTTGGGTTAAAACACGTTTTCCATTCCCTCGCAATATTTTATTTTGTAAAAACACGCGTTTTCGGGAAACGTCGAAATATTATTTCAAACGTGAAGACTTTGCTCATTTTTATTATAGGGCGAATATTATATTTTAAACGACAGAAGAATATTTTTTATTATTTTATTATTTTTTAACAGTGTCTTGAAAGATTTTTTTTATTCAAAAGTTTTTATTCATCTATAAAACATCAGATTACCTGAAGATCAGGGCCCCCAGCCTTCTTTAATTAGCTTTATAAGGCTAACTAACGAAAATATCACGACTTAACCTAACCAATCGTTAGGTCAACTGTACGCCCTTGATTGGTTCGGATAAGTCGTGATATTTTCGTTAGTTAGCCTTATAAGGCTAACTAACCAAGGCTGGGGGCCCTGATCTTCAGGTGATCCAAAACATCTAACTGTCATGTTCGTAAATGAGGGGTAGAAAGATGGGTTAGATTATACTCGGTTAGGTTACGCTAGTTTAGGTTAGGTTAAATTAAGTTTGGTTAGGTTTATATCCACTGACTATCCAAAGTTCTTTGACTACCTCACTTTCAAAGTGGAATACATTCTATCCCACTCTCCCTTTGCTGAAATCTCCATTTTAGGAGATTTCAATGTTCACCACCTTTGACTTTCCTTCCATTTCACTAACATCCCTGGTGAACTAGCTTACAACTTTTATATCCTAAATAACCTGGAACAGATTGTACAGCACCCTACTCGGATCCCCGATCGCCTTGGAGATAGGCCCAACATTCTGTATTTATTTCTTAACATTCATCTTTCTTATTAACCTGTGAAACTTTTTTCTCCGTTGGGCTCCTCCGACCAATCTTATATCTGTTTCCTGTCCTATCGCTCCAATCCGGCCTTTGGATCTTCTCAAGAAGAGGCACCTTTGGCACTTCGGCGCCGCTGATTAGGAAGCCTTTAGGCAAACTTCTGTGACTTCCCATGGAATTGCTGAGCGCATCACTGAAGTGATTCGCTCGGGCAAGGAGGCGTATATTCCATATTCTATTCCTGCTACTAATGCAAAAATCCTTGGTCTGACTTTACTTGCTCTAATGCTACCCGCAATAGAGATGAATCTTTCAGAAGGTACCGTCGCTATCCAACTCCTGACTCTCACTCAGCTTATATTTCTGCCCAGAATCGTGCAAAATCTGTTCTTCGACTCGCCAAAAATTCTTTCATCAGGTAAAAATGTGAAAACCTATCCAATTCCAATTCTTCTAGCTCTTTCTGGCATCTAGCTCAGAACCTCTTCAACAACTTTACTTCATTTTCTTTCCCTCCTCTTTTCCATTCCGACGGCTCAGTTGCCGTCTCTTCTCCTGATAAAGCTGAACTCTCCGCTCAAACTTTCGCTTCCAACTCAACCATAGACGATTTCGGTGCTGTTCCTCCGTCTCCTCCTCCCTCTGACTTTATTATGTCTTAAATTAGAATCTCAATCTCCTTCAAAAATGTTCTTTCTGCCCTATTTGGGCTCATCTCTAGGAAGGCGTACAGTCCTCATGGTGTTCCTCCTGTTGTTCTTAAGAACTGTACTTCTGTCCTGATACCGTGTCTAAGCAAACTCTTTCGTCTTTGTCTTTCATCTGGTACTTTTCCTTCGTGCTGGAAGTTGCTTTCATTCAGCCTGTCCTAAAGAAGGGTGACTGCTCTCAACTCTTCAATGATCATCCAATTGCTTTGAGTTCTTGCCTTTCTAAATTTCTTGAGTTTATCCTTAATAGGAAGATTCTTAAACACCTCTCTTCTCACAACCTTTCAGATCGTCAGTGTAGATTCCGCAAGGGACGCTCTACTGGCGATCTTCTTGCATATCTCTCTGACTCTTGGTCATCCTCCTTTCTGGATTTCGGTGAAACTTTTGCTATTGCGCCTGACATATCAAAAGCTTTTGATAGAGTCTGGCGCAAATCTTTAGTTTTCAAACTGCCCTCCTTCGGTTTCTATCCTTCTATCTGTGTCTTCATCGCGTAGGACGGCTATGGAACACGTAACCTCTGATCTTTCTTCTATCTCATTGGGGCAGAGAAAACGTTACGAGTTTCAATGCCTCAAAACTCAGTTTTTTCATCTGTTTTCGCGTCACAATCTTCCACATGACAAATCCCGTACCCTCAACAACACACAACTGAATATTTCCTCTTTTTTTAACATTCTTGGCGTTTCCTTTTCTCGTGATCTTTCCTTGAAAGATCACATATACTGTCTTCCTAAAACGGCTTCTAAGAGGTTAGGTGTGCTGTACCGGCTACGGAGTTTCTTCACCCCTGCTCAGTTGCTGTCATGTTCGTCTCCGTATGGAGTATGCTTCTCATGTCATCAATTCCCCACCTCTTACTCATCGTCTTCAATCCCTCTTTCTTCGCCGCAATGTTGCCTCACTCTCTCTTTACTATCGATATTATAACGGACATTGCTCTTCTAAACTCTCTCACTGCATGCCTCCTTCTTTAAGGAGAGTATGGTACACCAGACTTTCTACACATTCTCATTCATTTTCTGTCCAACTCTCTAACGCAAGAGTTTATCGGTATTTTCAATCTTCCATCTACTCAACTGGTCAACTCTGAAATAATCTTCCTCACTCCATCTTTCCCCCTGTCTGTGACCTCTATTCTTTCAAACGCAGTGTTTAGGCATTTCAAAAACCCTGGACCTTGATTTTGGCTGTCTTCTTCTCCTATTAGGGAGGGGGGACGCTTTTACGGGCATTCGCCCTTGGCACCTCCTTCCTGCATAAAAAAAACCATGCTTCGTTGTCTTTATTTGTGCGGAACATAAATAACACTTTCGTAAAAAACTTTTGCTTTTCAGAAAATTTCTTGACATCTTGAGAATTTTTTTGTTTTTCAAAATATCTTGTCTTTCAAAAGGTTCCAAACCCATTACAGGTTTTTCCTTCTTCATTTAAATTTTTTAAAGCAACAAATGAAAATTTACGACGACGTCAAAGTAAAATGCTTTTCTTCTTCTCCTGAAAGGTAATTGGTAGCGGATTAAGCTTCCTTTAATTAAGTTGGTTTTAGTCCTTTTTTTTAATTTTATAAATATAGGTGAAGATTTAGATAGAAAGCAAAAGTAATTTCACTTTGCCTGAGTGAAGTATTCTCTCCTTAATGTTCTCACACACTATATATATATATAATCTATATATATATATATATATATATATATATATATACTATATATATATATATATATATATATATATTATATATATATATATATATACATATATATACATATATATATATATAGGGTGATCCAGAGAAATGGGACCCAAAAGAAACCCCTGTAACTCTTAAAGTATAAGTCCTTTATAAAATCATACGCATCATTCGAAAGAGGATAGTTACAAGTTTGTACAGGATTGTATAGGTTTTGACAATACAAGACAGATAAGATACAAAAAATAAAAGTGTTAGTTAAAACTAACCTCAAGATGACTGCATGGACTGTGGAACAGCTGCGTTTCATAACTGAGCAATATTATGAGCATAGGAAGAAGTGTAGTTTCAGCTCTTAGAAGGTGATTTTGACATCTGAAAATTTGTCTTGAAGATCTTTGAGCTGAAAACTACACTTCTTCCATGCTCATAATATTGCTCAGTTATGAAACGCAGCTGTTCCACAGTCCATGCAGTCATCTTGAAGGGTTAGTTTTAACTAACACATTTATTTTGTTTTGTATCTTATCTTGTCTTGTATTGTCAAAACCTATACAATCCTGTACAAACTTGTAACTATCCTCTTTCGAATGATGCGTATGATTTTATAAAAGGACTTATACTTTAAGAGTTACAGGGGTTTCTTTGGGTCCCATTTCTCTGGATCACCCTATATATATATATATATATATATATATACAGTGCCCGCGAAAAGTATCCGATCACTCAAGAAAAATACAATATTTTCCCTTGATATTCAGAGACACGTAATTCACTTTCTATTTGTTCTAGCGACATCTGGTAACTTTGAGGTTGCTCGCTGATATGAGAGCTATCCAACGCATTCTCAAATTAGTGTTCTGGTAGCCTTCGTTGCGGGTGGCTGTGTCTCAAATTTGTCAGATTTCACTGTTTGTGTAAATTTCTTGATTTTTTTTTTTTTTACAGAAAGTGGTGTAAATAAAATTTATATATAATGTGTGCTAAAAAACAACTTAAGAGTGATTGTCGAGGTGCTATTGTTGCTTTGCATGCATGTGGGAAATCACAGAGACAGATAGCTAAGGAATTAAACATATCCAAAGTACCGTTAATTTATGGGTTTCACGGGCTAAGAACAATGGTGGCCTAACCACGCCAGTCCCTAAAAAACGATCTGGCAGACCGAGAAAAACAAATTCGCGAACAGACAAACTTATGAAACGTTAGTATTGAAAAACCCAACAATAACTGCGAAAGAAATAAAATTTAATATGAATAATTTGTTATCTGGTGTTTCTGAACGAACTATCCAGGAGCGGCTCCAAAAAGAACTCGGATTACCATCTCGCCATGCTGCTAAGAAACTGTTCATTAATGAAAAAATGCGTAAAAAACGTCGCATTTTGTAAAAAAATACATTCATTGGACTGTTGATGACTGGAAGAAGGTTTTATTTAGCGATGAGTCGACATTTTTGACATTCAGAAGTTGTCCAAAAAAGGTTCGCCGGCCTATTGGCTCAAATAGGATGGACCCTAAATACACCCTAAAGACAATGAAACACCCTCCAAGTGTGAGTTTGGGGTTGTTTCGGTTACTATGGGCGTGGAAACTTATATTTTCTTCCGAAGAAACACAACTATGAATGGTGCACGGTATTTAGCAATGCTACAGGATAAACTTCCAATGGCAATGGCAATCCAAAGGACAAAAAACATACATGCATGATGGTGCACCAGTCACAGGGCCAAAATAGTGACAAAATGGATTACTGACAATAAATTTGATATTTTGGATTGGCCTGGTAATAGTCCAGATCTCAATCCGATAGAAAATCTGTGGCTAATAATAAAAATAAGGTTGAATGCCACGACACTGGCTCAGTCGAAAAATTACAAGAGACCATCAAAAAGGTATGGTGCAAGGAAATATCAGTGGAAGTTTGTCAAAACTTGATTAAATCCATGCCAAAACGTCTAGAACAAGTCATCCAAACCAAAGGACAGATGACAAAATACTAATATAAGGTTAGTATACATTTAAACATTGTTTTTTATGTAAAAAATACAAATTTCCAGGGTGATCGGATACTTTTCGCGGGCACTGTATATATATATATATATGCACTAGAATCACAAAACAACACGTGACCTTATTAATAAGCAAACAACCACAAGGAAAAGGAAACACAAAGTCCGAGCGCTTTCGTGATATCTGTTCTTCCTTGATAATGTGAATATATCACGAAAGCGCTCGGACTTTGTGTTTCCTTTTCCTTGTGGTTGTTTGCTTATATATATATATATATATCACAATGTTGCGCAAAAAGATTAGGACACCTCATTTATTTTTGTACTTTTCGGATTTAATGTTAATTTAGGAACATTTCTTTAGATTAATCATTTTGAACTGTGTATCATTGGAAAGGAAATTCTCTGGGCTTTTTAATGATAAATATTTTTCCTTTTTAATTATAATAAACTGTCCATATGAGTTAAAATGCAGTTGATCGAAAGCACAAATGAAATTTGAATTTCTCTCCTTTTGTGAATAACTAATTAACCAATCAGAATCAGTTCTGATGGACTAGATAGAATAGAATATATAGAATAGATTGATGGTGATGTTAGATTAGGTTGAGTTAAGTAGCATGACCACAAAAGGTTAGAATGCAATGCAATTGCAAATGTTGATCAATGTTGCAAAGGGGGGAATGTTGCAAGAAGTTATGCATCAAAGGGGGAGGGGTTATGCAACAAGGGGGAGGGGTTATCTCCCAAGCTGCAATGAAGGGGAACTCCCCCAGCTTGGTCCACCTGATCTCTTTGGTGGAGAAGCTGGGACGGCCTCACCCTCCAAAGGGGTATACCTAACCTAAGAGAGGGAGAGAAAGGAGGAGGGTCTTTAGGGGAGAATGGGACCGCCTCACCACCCCCAAAGGGAAACCTAACCTAAGCCCTAACCTAAGAAGGATAGATGGCTGTTCGCCTGGCTCCTGCCAGACGTATAATTTTTTTTCTGTTTAAGGCGCTGCAACCCTGCTGGATTATTGGCACCAATGCCAGACGTATAATGAGAGTTCATCCGAGCGCCCGCTGTCTTATAAGATACTAATCAGCCAGTTGGCTTTGAAAGCTTCTAAGAAAGAGTAAATGGCTTGTTCAGGTGTACAGTATTAGGATTGATTTTCTAGATTGCGCTATTTATTTAATTAAAGCATATATTCTTGATAGTTGACTTTCCGCCAGTGGATTTATCCCGCCAGTTGGCTTAATCCGCCAGTTAGCTTAACGCGCCAGTTGATGAAGAAGGCTGATGTATATATTAATTAACTTTTCAGCTGCCTAACCAGCCATTTGATATACATACATATATAATTAAATAATAATATCATTTATATAAATTATATAACCAGAAGAATGAAATAAAACACCATTACATCATTCTGTTTATTTAGAAGAATTATTGGAATCAATTTCACGAAATATATAGAAAATAAATATAGAATCCTATACAAACGAGGTATATATGCAATAAAAATTAATAATAATGTAAGAAATACGAACGAGGAATATATATATAATCAAAAAATAAAAAATAATAATATACAAAAAAATGGAGTATAACCATCAATATAACAATGCAGGAGAAATTTATATATATATATATATATATATATATATATATATATATATATATATATACAGGGTGTACATAAAGTCAGGATCTATTTTTGTGAAGCACTTGGAAATTATATGGAATTCAATCATAAAATGATAAAGTGGTAACATTTATTAAATAAGTAGGATTCGACGTGACGCCCATCAGTAACCCTGCACAGCTCAAATCGTTCCGCAGCATTTCTAAACACATTCTGGAGCATTTGCGGGGTTATGTTATCCGCAGCAGTTCGTATACGTGTACGTAAGTTTTCAAGACTCGTAATCTTCGTCTGATAGACGTGCGATTTGATAAAGCCTCATGCAAAGAAATCTAAAGGGGTTAAATCTGGTGATCTCGCTGGCCAAGGTCTGTTGCTTCCGCGTCCGATCCAGCGATTTAGAAAACGTCCATTTAGATAATCCTGAACAATTTTGGCATAGTGACAAGGAGCACCATCATGTTGATAGACGACGGGGATAGGATTGTTAGTACCGTCGTCTATCAACATGATGGTGCTCCTTGTCACTATGCCAAAATTGTTCAGGATTATCTAAATGGACGTTTTCCAAATCGCTGGATCGAACGCGGAAGCAACAGACCTTGGCCAGCGAGATCACCAGATTTAACCCCTTTAGATTTCTTTGCATGGGGCTTTATCAAATCGCACGTCTATCAGACGAAGATTACGAGTCTTGAAAACTTACGTACACGTATACGAATTGCTGCAGATAACATAACCCCGCAAATACTCCAGAATGTGTTTAGAAATGCTGCGGAACGATTTGAGCTGTGTAGGGATACTGATGGGCGTCACGTCGAATCCTACTCTTAATTATTTAATAAATGTTACCACTTTATCATTTTATGATTGAATTCCATATAATTTCCAAGTGCTTCACAAAAATAGATCCTGACTTTATGTACACCCTGTATATATATTAAATAATTAAAGATATTGAAAATAAAAAATAATAATATTAAATATATTGAAAATAAAAAATACTAATGTACAAACTGATCGAGTATAATCAACATATTACTAAATAAAAAAATTATCTATATATATATATATATACACACACAATTATATTAAATAATTAAATATATTGAAAATCAAAAGTAATAATATTAAATATATTGAAAAAAATTATAATATACTAAACGATGGATTATAATCATCAACATATTAGTACAGGGAAAAAAATATATACACATACACACAATTATATTAATTATTAAATATACTGAAAATAAATACATATGAAAATACATTCGTTCTACTGCGCTTAACTAAAACACTAAACTCGCACGTAATCGAGTCTACAGTCACATCATTATTGCTTTGCACTACGCAGTAAATGCGAGTTAACATTATTTCACCGCTCAAGGTGTGCGGGCGCCTATACTCGATGTAAATGGTCTTCATATCGTTCAATACTATTTTTGTGCCCACTTTACATCCGGTTGGCAAGTTATATTTAAACGCGGATAGAATACAATCAAAATCACGCACAAAGAGGGTATCGTAAGCAGCCACATCATTATTAAATACAAGTTTATAAACACTCCTTTTCAATCGAGGTTTTTTCTTACCGAACCGAGATTTTCAATCGTGAACTCTTCTTCACAACTCATAGCGGCAATTGAAATAATCTTCCAAGTCGTAACGACAGCTGCTCATTATATAGAGGTACAATTCTTCAGCGTGATCAGTGTAGACGAGCTCTGCCCTGTACCGCTCAAGTCCTTTATACCAAAGTTCGTGATATTTCGAAGAGTCTAATCCTTTTAAATAAGCACCCAGCTCTAGACCATTCTCGCCCTGCTCATCCCTACATTCGATAAATCCGTCGAGCAGAGCGGTGTATGCGTATTCAAGAACCGTCTCAAAATAAATCATATCCGCAACACGCGCGTATAATATAGGCTTCAGCTTCCGGAATCCGACGATTTCAAACATTCTGTTGAGGATGAATCGGTTTCGCGTAGGGACAAGAACGTTTTTATCAGATACATTTTTCCACATCAGTCATATATCAATGCATGGCTGATCGTTATTTATACACAACGTAAAACAACGGCATATGAGGGGGCATCACTAATCCGTTCTCTTGTACCTACACCTGCAGGTATTTTATAACGATCATCACCCCACTTCTCAACTATCACGAAGACTCTATTCATCTCCTCAACGCTTAAATAAATAACAGAATTTGCTTGTCCCCAAATCGGTTCAAGTATCACATATTTAATGGTACCGGTTTCACACCTGAACACGCGCAACGACTTCGTCACGAACAAATCGTACGCGGCATTGAGAGTGCTTCTCAAAGGAAGTTCCATCGTATTCGAGGAGTGCACGTTCAGTCGGTTCAAGCTCTGAGATGACTATGAGTCACGGCTGGGCGTATCGGGTCGACGGGGGAGCAAGTCACATCATAAGCTGTTGAATCGTGTACGGATTTTTTCTAGCATGAATCATACGAGTACTTGTGACCATTATACCGGGCAATTTTCCGACACATGGGGTAATTTCAGTTTTAATGATTTATGCGCACTAGACGTCCTCCACACATCAACAATCCTGTGCACTATTTGAGAGAAACATGTGACCGTATTTATCCTTTTTGTTTAACAATCGATAATCGTCTCTAAATTCTATTAAAAACTTACACAGTACTTTAGCTTGTCCATGGTGACAAGGTTCACATTCTCAGCCGCAGGGTACGCGTACTCGGTATAATGCAGCATGATAAAATACCGCCTGTCACACCACTCATCAACAAGACTCATTATCCATATCCGTTGCTTCTCTTCTGCACGCGTTGTTTCTTTCACTTCACGGTATATATACGCTTTTATACAGTTTAGCCCTACAACGTAGTCCATTACGTCGTTTGTGCGGCGAAATCCGGCAATACTTTCGCCAGAATATCCATAGAGTATTTGAAAATCTTGTCCTTCGCGCGTTTCAATGTAGCCTTAAACGTCTCAAAGGAGGGTGAGGTAGGTCGTCTTTCAGTATTCACCACATCTTCCGACTTTACCGAATACCATTTCATAAACGTCGAACAGCACTATCAAAAGTAGCCATCACTATTGGTTCGTCTACGTGAGAAAATACACGTCTGAGGTCCAGGGTTTGCAGAAGTCAACTGAGCACGCCGGGTTAGAGATATGCCCAGGTAGTAGCAGGAGTGACATGACCGAGCTCAGAGTGGTTGGAGCTTAGGATTGCACACACGCACACACACAAAGGAGAAAATGAAACCCTAATTGAAACAAATATAGCAATAAATGAACATATCTTAACAACAAACACACACACACAAATATATATATATATATATATATATATATATATATATATATATATATATATATATATATAAACAATCAAGGATTAAGGTATCCAAGGGTACGGTATCATAGGTACCAGGCACCTGGTAACATTTCCTATAGGTGTTACAGCATACCTTCGTGCCCCTAAGTTCCTTCACACTCCTCAGTTTCTGCGCCAGAAAATTGTGGGTCCCCACAGTCATTTGGGGTGGATGGTTGTCCACATCTTCCAAGCACACTAGATCCTTCAGTGAGTGAAAGTTAACGCCTAGTCGGTTCGCATGGTTAAGCGTGATACCCTTCACGATATATTTCATATCCTCTCCCACCCTCACCTGTATCACATACGTTTTTGTCCTGTTGATGCAAATGAGTCAGCGTATGCACCATCACCATACTCATCCTTGATCTCGTCAGTTAACTCTCCGATGAATTCCCCAATAGGAGGCATGTATTCACCCTCCCTCTCTGTGAATATTACGCTATCTGTATCAGCGTACAGCACCCTCCGGCTAAGAGAGTGCAGTAGTCCCCAAAGCATGATGCGGGCGTAGGCCGTTGTGAAGCTGGCTACAGGTATGTTTGTAACCCGTGAGGTATCTGTGGCCAGTTCGGTGATGTTGTACTTTATTATGTATTCCCTACATTCACGATCTCCATAATACCTCTTTATCGGAAGCGTTGGTATAATCCCAGACTTCACTATAATTTTGTGCCAAATGAACGTTCCCTTTGCCAGTATTCTGTGCAAATTTTCCCCAAAGACTGTTTAGACACAACTTTACACTAAAGCGCTTGCCAGGATTCTTAACAATTTGGGAACGGTCAAGCTGTATACTTTGACGGGCACGGTAACGCAGAATATTCGCAGATTTTTCATCTTCGGTATCAACTACTCGCGGATACCCTGATGCTTCTACCTTATCCTTCAAAAAAGCGTTTATATATGGCGTGAAAAGGTTGGGTAGCTTCTGAAACCTCCACACCTCATGTATCTTCAATATTCTGTAGCCATGGCGAACGGCTCGGACCAGCTCAGGGCTTGTATATACACCTCTGATCTTACGCTGACTGGTTGTTTGATTACAATCCACGTTGTTCTTCCCTGCGCACTTCACGTACAGGGGAAACATGAGCTTGTGATCAATGACGACGGGTAAGATCGGCATCCATAAATCGCGAAGGGGGAGCATGTCTACGAAAGAGAGTCCAAAGTAGCGCTCACTCAAGTTAGCTGAGAACTCCTCGATGGTTGGCATGGCGGGGCCCACCAGTTTTTCAGGTGCACCTACGGGGTACTGATTGTTCTTCATCACGTAGGGATATAAAGAACAGAAGTCGTTGTAATGGAGTTTCAGCCTCCCGTAGGCGAAAAGTACAGCTTGAATGGGTTTATACGCCCTCCAAACATGACGTCTCCGCATTTGAGGGGGTCCAACACCATTTAACGTTTGATGGCCCATATTTTTTCACGGTACTGGCCATCTGTTTCCATCCGTGCATCATACTCATGCTCCCACACAATCTTGTGAGTGAACTAGGAGCCTATAAGTTGATCGCGGTTACGGGTCCATGAGAGGCTGTAGGCGGGGGATCTTCCATGGAGGTCGCCTGTGACGGCACACTCAGGGCGTGGGCATCGATGCCACCATCAGCCGTTAAAGGAGTACACAGTCTTCTCACCAGTGGTTGGATGCTCACTTAACCCGTCAACCCAAAAAACACGACTATTGACCTTAATAGGTACTTCCTCCGTGTTGCGGGCGTGTTTTATATATTCCCCGATCTGTTGCTGTAGGTGTATGAGCCTTGTGGTCATAACTGCGGGGATTGTTTCTGTGAATGACGGCGATGGTGTCTTTAGGCATGAAGTTATTCTTCAACACCGTAAAACATAATGAGGCGATCGTCGTTGCGACTTGCAGCGGATCGCATTTGAAACGGGCTATGTACATCCTTCTAAAGGCCTGGAAACATTCTCTAAGCACGCGCACATCATTCACGCAATAACGTTCACATTCATCAGCTATATTGTATGAACTAGTTTCATTAAAACTGTTGTAGTAGCCGTCAAACTCTTCACGTTCATTATCACTCATGTTGGTGTAATTAAAGTAATGTTTGGGCTGAGGTAGTCCTACGTAGTTTAAAGTTTCGTTAGTGAGGAAAGTGCAAGGGAAATACCTTTTTGAAACTTCAGCGACTTCGCCCATGACCTTGGGTAGCTTGGCTAATTTGCAAGGAGTGAACAGTAGGGTGTCTTTAAACTGAACATAACCTTTTATCTGCATTTGTATTAGTTCGTTGCCCCTTTTCAAGGGGTCGCCTGTAAATATCTCCGATGACTTGTGTTCAAGCAACTCCTTATAAACGAACTGTGTGTCAAATTTTGCTCCGTTATGAGGAAGAATATACCGTCATTTTTTTTAACTTGTCCGCTAACTTGACAATATAATATACAAAGAGTTTCACAGGGCTGTCTTGCGCAATCGTTTTAAAAACGTTTGTCCGTTTACCACATTTGTCACACTTATCACACTCGACATCCAGGCACTCATCACAGATAGTCTGACTTACGAGTAAATGTGGAATAACGTCTTTTGTTTCAGCGTTCGTGTATGTTTCTATATCGTAGTACACGGTTATACAAGGGCTAGTTTAGGTTTAGCATCTTTCATATAACATGCTTCACTCCATCCGCCTTATATTTTTCATGACATGTAGAACAGTGAATTTCATCGCATTTATGTTTGAAATTCTCCCAGTTATCCATCATATGAAACATGCCACACACACAGATTCTCATTTTCCTGAAAGTGCCAATTGATTTATGGAGCTCAAAGCATTTATTATTGAAAAATGTACGTCTACAAACATTACATTCCTTTTCTCAGCTTCAACTACACGACTTTCACATTTGGAACTTTTAACACTGCTCACATACCATGTAGAAATCCTTACCATGTTTCACCATATCATCAGCAAGCTCGAGACTTCCCTTACACAAATTATGATACCTTCCATATTTTCGACTTTTATCATAACTAGCGTAGACAGTCCTTATATTACGGATGGGAGATACGTTGTTCCTGACAATCCTAAAATAAGTAGAAGTCTTGTACGATCTCTCACACAGCTTTTAAAAACATACACAGTCCTTCGACGATCATCCATTCCAAATACAACTCTACGAACATTCATTTCCTGCTCGACCCTTCTCAGCTCTTCTGGACCCATATTACACTCAAACTCAAGCTTACAATCTGTAGCCATTTTAAGGGCACGCTGCACAACCGTAGGAAGCCAGATATTATACGCGATTGTATTTAGTACAGTGAACATTTTACCTAAGACTATTGCTATAAAGCCTCAACCACGATCGACGTTTAAATGCTTTCTGTAAATAGATTGAGAATTGAAATTAAGAGTATAAGGTGTGACACTATGACCCACAAATCCGGAATACTCTGTCAATATCTACTATGAAGTTGTCCATATTGAAGGCTGTACTACTTTGAGAAGCCTGCATTATACGGCTCAAGATATATTCTATGTGTACAGCTGCCAAGCGTCTGAACGGTATTACTACCCAAAAATCATCTACATCCCCATCATCTGACTCGAACCTGAAGGACAACCTCGTCCGGACTTCACGTTCGTCAAGGTTCTGAAGGGCAAACTCCAAAAGACGTTCAACTACGCGTCGCAGTCCAACACCGTTGCTATACAGGGATCCAGGGTCAACCCTGACCACGTACCGATTTCTAGTCAGGGCAGGGGTAGGGGTAGCGGTGTGCACCGACTCGAATGTTATACCTTCCTCCACAGCACAAGAAGCTGCTGCTGCTGGTGTGGAGGAAGCTCCCGGAATTGAACAGGAATAAGGGGGTATATTTGAGGAAAGTACTATTGTGGGGGGTTGTGTCATAAGACGTAGAGTGTTGTGGCTCTATTACTGGGGGGTCTAACAACCGGATCAATCCTGGCACGCTTTATACCTGACTTGGAGGGTTCTCTATCATGCTTCCGCTTTGAATTGTTGCGTGCTGCAGGTATCGGTGGTGAGGGTTCGTCAGCGGGGCTGGAGTCTGTAGCTACCCGGTCATCGGGATCGTCTGTAATATCGATGATGTGGGTGCTGTATATCATCGTCATTCACGGTTCTGTGGAAGAAGAAAAACAAGAATATAAGGAGCAGCACTTAAATTTTGTTATATTTTGTAAATGACCCACTTAGGGGTGTGACGTGTTAGAGATGGAATCTGTAGAAAAATTCAGGTTCACAAGCCCCTCCGCATGTTTTATCTGGCCCTACAGGCTGTGGTAAAACTATGTTTATGCTTAAAATCATTAAAAATAAGGGGGAGATGTTCCCAAAATTAGTGCATAAAGTAATATGGTGCTATTCAACGTATCAATCAGTGTTCAACGAGTACCAAGATGATATTTTGTTCCACAAAGGTGTATTTGACGTTAATTCGTTAAAGGGAAATGAGCATACAGTCTTTGTAATTGACGGTCTAATATTGGAGATGGAAAAAACGTTTTTCCGAGACATTTACAGTATTCTCCCAACATCCTAACATAAGCGTATTCTTCATCAATCAAAATCTATTTTTCAAAAATAGATACATGCGCGATGTGTCGTTAAATACACAGTATCTAGTCTTTTTAGTGCAACGTAGAGATGCATCACAAATTGGAGTATTAGCCAATCAAATTTTCTCGAATCAGCGTAAGGAGTTTTTGGAAGTTTAAGAAGAAGCTACAAGTCAGCGTTACGAATATTTGCTTTGTGACCTTCACCCGCGAAACACGTTTAGGGTGCTTCTAAGAATGAATATATTCCCAAACGAACCTGAAACGGTGTATATTCCAGAATGACAAATAGGCTGGAGGTATCGTGAATTAATAAAAATCCATCAACGATTGCCCCGGGCATTGCAGCAGATGTTTGTTAAAAATATCGACTCCGACTTTTTAAAATGCATCTGTGAAATCTGTCTTAATGTTATAAAATGTAATGTGCCAATGAAACCCCCTCAGGAGGCTCGCTTACGTCGTTACAAGAACTTAATACGTACGCCCGCTCGTAAAAGTCAAACTGTGGGGAAGAAAAAGCGAATTATTGTACAAAGAGGGGGATCATTCCTCCCCATCTCATTTTCAGTTTGGGTCCTTTACTTACTAAATTAATATAATGAAGAAAGTGGTAGTGATTCCGCACGAGGTGTATGCTTCACTGCAAAGTTCAAAGAATCCAGACACGGTTCTAGAACCCCGTAAAAGTAGGCTTAAAAGAATAGAAAGCGAATTGTTAGCCTTATTAAACAGTGAAAAGTCATCTGATGAGAAAAGGATCTTGTACCAAGAGGCTCTGCAGAAATTTCGTTATGAGTACGAAGATTATAAGGATACAACAGAGCCCCCCCCCGTGGTATTAGGCACAGCGCTAGCAAACAATGAGCATGGAGACATAGGACCTGGGCCCGACGTTAGAGATGACCAGCCAAAGAATAAAGGAACGCAACACATCGAGCATGTATTAAAAAGCAGTCTCCCACATACATTGAGGAATAAAGGCTTAAGTCTTTATAATCTATTGATGACCCCATCATACAGTGGACAGATACAGGTTAAGTCATTGTTGAAGGAACAAGGGTACAGGGATCCAATATCGTCAACATTGTCCATAATCTGGTGAGAAAGTGGGACAGGCCTTCACCAACAGGATGGAAGCGTATTAAGGAAAGGCTACAACAAATAAATGTCCCCAAAACATTGATAGGAAATCTGAATAGGTTAAAAGACTTGGAGCAAGTCTCGCATGTGTCACAACTGAGTACGCCATCACCCTCAACAGTAGCATCTCTGAAGAGGAGAAAGAAGAGACCAAACTGCCAACCTTATCCACGTGTCTCTAAAATATGCAAATGGCTAAAATATTAAGAAAATGCTATTATGACATTTCTAACACCGTCTCCTATGGCGGTGTTAATAGACTGTACGGAGGTGTTTACAATGATGGAGTAGGGAAAAAAGATGTTAAGAGGTTTTTGCCGGAGGAGGATGCTTATACACTTCATAAGCCGGTGAGAAAAAGGTTTAAAACGGGCAGGACAACAGCGGCTTCGATTGACTTTATGTCCCCAGACATGTGCTATATTACAGCAATATAGTGGAGCATCAATATCAATTTGTGTGGACACCCAGGCGCGACTGCTGCGCATTGTACACATTCCCAACCATAGAGGGAAGAGTTTGAGCATTACATATGACAATAGGGTAGGTTGATTTTGGAACTGTGATCTTGGACGGGTCTAGATAGAAAGGTATTAATGTTTAAAAAACGTTGCACTAACTCATATTTGTGAAAATGATTGTATTTTTTGAGGATTGTTAATTAATTATTTTTAAGTTGTAAAATTGCCTAATTTTACGCGTAAAATCGCGCGCGCGGCATTCGCGCAATGTAAACAAACAAAATATCGGACCTTATTTCATCAAAATAACCAATTAAAATTCGACTTTTTTAACAAAACGATGCTTGAAACTTATTGTAAATGCATTATAGATGTTTATTGAACCTTATGAACCTTATGTTGTTTCGTGTGTTGGTCTCTCTTCACACGGAGGTCAAGCTGGTGGCCCCGCCTCTAGGTCTGGCCTGGTGGAGGAGCGAGTTGCTTTCTTGCGCTCTCCACCGTACATAGCCAGGCACGCCCGGCTCATCTGGTACTGTCCTGAGCCAGGCATCCAGTCTTTTCTTGAAGACTTCAACTTTGACCCCCGTTACGTTTCTGAGGTCCTTAGGAAGCTGGTTGAAAAGTCTTGGCCCCCTGACAACCAAGCTATTTTCCTTCAGGGTTGAGGAGGTCCCTTTCGTGCTTTTAATTTGGGAACACTACACATTCTGCCTTTCTATTTTCCAGTGTTGTTTGAATGGTAATTGGGTTTAGTTTTAGGTTTGGTACCAGTTTTTCGATCATTTTCCATATGTAGATTATGATGTACCTCTCTCTTCTTCTTTCCAGTGAGTACAGATTTAGTTTACGTAGTCTTTCCCAGTAGTTGAGTTCTTTGCAGCCATCAATCTTGGCTGTGAAATGCCTTTGCGTTTCTTCTAGTCTGTTTTTAGCAGGGGAATCATTACTGTCCTGTCCCTTCTCTTGAACGTTCTTAGAACCTGTCCGGCGACTCTTTTTGCTTTATTTATCGCTATCTGATTTTGTGTTTCGAATTTCGCATCATCTGTCATTATTATCCCGAGATCAATCGCTTTCCTGCTTCTCTGAATTTCCTGTCTATCTGGAGCATAATATGCTGTGTCACTTTATCATTTAGATGATATTTCTAGCTTTCTTCGCAAGTATGAGAATGTCTCCAATCAGGTTGCCTGCATAGTGCGGTGCTTCTTGGAGTTGGATTTTCTCATAGTGTATTGTGCTGTAGCTTTAATTGGTCTACATCTTGTAAAGCCATTCTTATCCATGACAACCTCAGCTAGCACTAACTATTCTAAGCTTATACTTGCATTCCAACAGCTGTATGTGGATCTGACCACAGTCGACCCTGAGAAACTACTGAATGTAACAGAACCAGCTTTTGATTTTGGGTCAGCCGATAGGTTCAGCAACACAAAATATGACGAAAGTATCTGCAATGTTATATCTGAAATTTGTCATCTTTTCAAACCACAAGTCATCAAATTACTACGCATGCTTCCCCCAGCGCTTGCTGATAGTTTCCAGAAACAGAAGGGGGGATATCTTAGGAGTTGGGGAGTATGATGAAGATGCACCACACTCTCTCTCTAAGATCCCAAGTGAGAAGCTGAATAATGCTCCTATACACAATCTAGATGCCGAAAGAAGCGTTGGCTTTATAAATTACGAACTGTCGAGGAGAGGTACCTCACAGTCATGGCCGTAACTACCTATGAGGTCACTGAGGTCCGGACCTCGGTAATTATTTCCTAAAAAAAAAAAAGAGACTGAACCGTGAAATATTGCTGCAGCTTTAATAAAAGTATTTTTGCTAACAGGTCCCTTTGTACAGTATTTAATTATAGACAAGGGTTTTGTGTTTAGTGTATAGCTTGGGTTGTGTTTGTAGATGTCATTTTGGTCTGAATTTTGCTCGTCCCGCCGCGCTCGAAAAAAATCTGGACCTCACTAATTTCTAAACCCTAGTTACGGCCCTGCTCACAGTTAGCTGCTACTTCATCATCCCAGGTGAAGTCCAAGTCCATGGATCTGATGGAGAAGAGGCAATCAGGGTTTTTAGAGCCTATGGTTCTCTAGTTAAGAAGGGTGGAAGAATCCTAGAAATAATGATTGCATGGAAAGCCAAGCAGCAAGAGCTACAAAGGCAGGGATTACAGGACAAAGAGATTGCCAACCTTGCTGTAGACAAGCAGCGAAACAAAGACATTGTCGCTTTGAAGGGTATGGGAGGACCTTTCACCTCTTCAAGAGAGGTTGATGAGTACATGGAAAATGATGCAGATGGCAAAACAAAGGCATAAAGAATGTACAGTATTTGGAAATCAGGGAGTCGCGTGAGACATCCCTCTCTGTACCGAAAGGCAGTGACATCTTCAGGTTTATGAGAAATCACAAAAAGCTTCCAGCCACGACATATGCTGTGAATCTTAGATCACTAGATCACTAGTAGTATACCGCGTGTTATTTCATGTTCATACATGCTTTATTTGCCCAATTTCCTAATTTCAAGGTCTAGAACACATTCTGAATATTGATCAAATGCTATTTCACAGGCCTGCGAATGAGAACTTTACAAGAGTTGTTTTCTTACTAATAACCGATTTTATACAATTCAACTACGCTGATTTCGAATAAGGTGTCCATTTTTTCTATCACGTAAGGATTTTCTGCAAACTGGAAGGGAAAAAAACAACATAAATAAATATTATTTATTATTTATTTAAATTTTGCTTTGTTATACTAATTACAAATGCAAACAACTTTAAAAAGAAAGAAGACTATTAACGTCAATTACATATTCATCTTTATTTGTCCTGAGTTTTCATGTGAGAGCTATGCTTTTTAGTCTCGAATGTACGCGCTGTTCCTTTTCTTTTATTTATTAATTCTGGAGTATCCCGTTTCAACATCCAGCAGTAATCAGCCTTCCCTGATATCTCTTCTCCATTTCTTTGATGTCTTGGTGAAACTAAGCATTTATAAGCATTTATACGTAGTAGTTTTTAATCAAAATTTAATGAAAATTACTTACATATGTAATATGAAATATGACATTTTGTGAAAAATTTGTACGTGATGGCGAAAAATGAATATTATTTACGGAATCAGCATGCAAAAATTACTATATAAGTGATAAAATATTTCGGACAACAAAACCATCGCAGGCCTGTGATCAGCATAAATTATGTTTGAGTTTTTTTAACTAGTCATTTTGCTAAAATATGATGTTAAACGATGGATGTTGCTTTTATTATTATGAAATGAACGCTAATTTAGAGGGTACCCAACTTCACGGGGTATGTTCAGGAAGGGGTTGTACTTATTTGAAATCAATTTTTTTATATTTTCTTAATGAAATATGATTACTACAACTTTTGAGGGGGCCCCGTATGATTCCCAAAATTCCCCCCCCCCTATTTAAAGGGGAATGAATCCAATTCACATCATATACGGTAAGGTCGTCATAACTTATAGTAATATGTACGCATTTGGTTTGCGAGGGTGGGGGTCCCAATGCCAGTGTCAAGTGAGAAGAAAGGGGGAGAGGGTAAAAGAGGGAAAAGATGGGAAAAGGGAAAATAGTAAAATTTTAATTACAGCTTTGTAAACAAAGGGTTTGACTGTGTAAACAATGGGTTTGATAAGGGGGAGTGGTGTAAGATAAGTAGGATAATCATAAGGGAATAAATAAATAAAAATAAAAATATAAACCCTCTTATCTTTTTTGTCAACCCTCTGTGCAAACATAAGGCTTTCCCAGATACGAGTATATACCCTCACACATACACAGACACACACGTATTTCACTGAAGTCAGTGCCCAATGCTAAATAAATTATTTCCCTCTTGATAAAAGAGAATGGTATAGTGACGAATCAGGTATAGTAACGCATCAGACAGAAATGGATCGATTTGAGAATTTCCCTTGAAGATCCACACGGTTACTTATGAGCTATACATTTATAGAAAGTTTAGGAGGATGGTATCCTCATGTCCTTTTATGAGATGTATTTAAGGGTAAGGGATCATCATCCTGAACTAAACAAAGTGTAGGGAGGGTTAAGGGAGATTTCATAAACGTTTATAAGCTATTAACTTCAGCTAAACTACATTTTATATTATTGGCAAAACATTCAGACAGCTCAATCTGGTATTTATAAATTGGTTTTATCCAGTGAGCACTAGGTTAATTAACACTAAATTCTTTAGCACAAATATTACGAATTTCTTGAACAGACTAATGATGAGTAAGATATTCTAAATTTACAGTATCTATGGACATTCTCCATTAGAAATTAAGGATTCCATGAAATGGACTTTTAAATTTTGCACAAGACTGAATTGAACATTTCTTTCCTGTGAGAGACTTCAGACATTGTGGCTAGCAAACATTTGAGAAACTGAACAACTTGGGGTAACTTACAGTGGCGCTCATAAGTGTTCGTACAGAAATATTTCAGTTATATTCGTACTTATCTTTTGTATAATGCATAGGATAGTTATGAAAAGTTACCTGTTCAAAATTTAACAAAGAAAAAAATTGGTTCAACTCCAACGTATAATGTAAAACATTAAAGAATTTGAGGAAAATAAAAAAAAGGTTAAAATGCAAAAGTTGTTGTACATTATTTACAAAAATTATTTAATGCTTTGTGTTGCCACCTTAATTTGAAGAATTTAATTTTTTTTGCAGAGGCTGTTCTGAATTCAGAGGCTGTTCTGAATTCTGAATTTTAGAATTTTAGAATTTTCTTTGAATCTTCATGTAGGACGGAGGACTGTAAAAAACATTAGTAAGCAATGATTCGTCGTGGTAAAGAGCTGTCTACAGATCTTAAGAGAGCTGTTATTGTTGCACACAAGTCTGAAAAGGGTTACAGGAAGATAGAAGAAGAACTTCGAATTCCATTTATGACGGTTGCTACAGTTATAAGGAAATAGAAGGTTTTGGAACAATCAAAACTATAACAAGGTGAGGACGACCTTCCATAATTTCAGAACGTACAACTAAAAGGATTGAAAGAATGGCTACTGCGAATCCACGGGTGACTGCAGGTGGTATTTTCCTAACATTAAGACTAAGATCGATGTCCATCCCTCTACTGTACGTCGTACATTGAGAAGTAATGGTCTGTATGTAAGAGTTACATGAAGAAAAACTCTGCTACGAAAAGCGCACAAAGAAGCTAATTTAAAGTACGCCAAGGATCATCAAAATAATGGATTTGCACTATTGAAGAAAGTTCTCTGAACAGACGAAATCAAAATTGAATTATTCGGAAACAAAAAACAACGGTATATTTGGCGAAAATCAAATACTGCATTCGAGGAAAAAAAAAATCCTTCCTACAGTTAAACAATGGTGGTGATAGTTTGCTTCTTTGGAAATGCTTCAGTGCTTCTGGTCCAGGAAAGCTTGTTGTCACCAATGGATTCTTAAATTAAAAAAAATATCAGGAAATTTTAAAAGAAAATGTATTGCCTTCAGTTTGGGAATTGCGAATGGGTCGCACTCGGGTACTGCAACAAGATAATGATCCAAAACATAAACGTAAGAGCACCATGAAATGGCTTCAACAAAAGAATTTCAATCTTCTCGAGTGGTCCAGTCAAAGCCCAGATCTTAATTTAATCAAAAATTTATGGTTTGACTTGAGAAAAGTTGTCTACAAGGGAAACCTTTCAAATATGAATGAATTGCAACAATTTTCCTTTGAATAATGGGCTAACATTTGTACTGAGAGATGTCAAAACGTTGTAAAAAAATACCCAAACCGAATCATTGAAGTTGTTCCGGCAAAAGGTGGACCCACGAAGTGTTATACCATTTTGTAATAAATGTACAAAAAATTTTGCATTTTAAATTTTTATTTTCCTCAAATTCTTTGATTTTTTTACGTTATGTGTTGGAGTTAAACTAATTTTTTATTTGTTAAAGTTTTCCAAATGAACGGCCAAACTTTTCATAACTATCTTATCCATAATATAAAAGATAAAGACGAATATAACTAAACTATTTCTCTGTACGAATACTTATCAGCTTCACTGTATGTTGCATTCTGAAAAGTTTGTTATAAAGCATATTTAGTGTTCTGCTAGATCCTTTTTATATTTCCTCGAAAACTGCTGACCAAAAGGTATGAAAGAGAGTGTCTTTAACTTCACTTGCACAAAATTGGCAGTTCCTTCTCGTCCTGTTTGTTTTATCACAGAAACTTTGATATTGTATACTTATGTCTCAGTTATCACTCAAGGAGTTGGTAAGAAATTAACTCAGATACTTAACTCCTTCTACTTCCTTGTTAGACCACCTCTCATTTTGAATTTAATATCAGATGAATATGATAATAAAACCCCACTCTAATAGAGTGGGTTTTTATTATCATATTGTGACTTTCACGTAGAAAAAAAAGTGAAGTTTTTTTGCATTTATCAGATGAACAATTAGAGCTATTAGGATGGACCTGCATAACCTTCGTTTTCGTAGCATTATAAAGAATATCATGGTTCTGCAAATACAGGGTGTACATAAAGTCAGGATCTATTTTTGTGAAGCACTTGGAAATTATATGGAATTCAATCATAAAATGATAAAGGGGTTAACATTTATTAAATAATTAAGAGTAGGATTCGACGTGACGCCCATCAGTATCCCTGCACAGCTCAAATCGTTCCGCAGCATTTCTAAACACATTCTGGAGTATTTGCGGGGTTATGTTATCTGCAGCAATTCGTATACGTGTACGTAAGTTTTCAAGACTCGTAATCTTCGTCTGATAGACGTGCGATTTGATAAAGCCCCATGCAAAGAAATCTAAAGGGGTTAAATCTGGTGATCTCGCTGGCCAAAGTCTGTTGCTTCCGCGTCCGATCCAGCGATTTGGAAAACGTCCATTTAGATAATCCTGAACAATTTTGGCATAGTGACAAGGAGCACCATCATGTTGATAGACGACGGGGATAGGATTGTTAGTACCGTCGTCTATCAACATGATGGTGCTCCTTGTCACTATGCCAAAATTGTTCAGGATTATCTAAATGGACGTTTTCCAAATCGCTGGATCGGACGCGGAAGCAACAGACCTTGGCCAGCGAGATCACCAGATTTAACCCCTTTAGATTTCTTTGCATGGGGCTTTATCAAATCGCACGTCTATCAGACGAAGATTACGAGTCTTGAAAACTTACGTACACGTATACGAACTGCTGCAGATAACATAACCCCGCAAATGCTCCAGAATGTGTTTAGAAATGCTGCGGAACGATTTGAGCTGTGCAGGGATACTGATGGGCGTCACGTCGAATCCTACTCTTAATTATTTAATAAATGTTACCACTTTATCATTTTATGATTGAATTCCATATAATTTCCAAGTGCTTCACAAAAATAGATTCTGACTTTATGTACACCCTGTATAAGTCACAAATTTTTAGAGGACAATCCAGACCTTCAGCCTACACACACACACACACACACACACACACACACACACACACACACACATGTGGCATATAATGGTTTCTCAAAAATATCCAAGTTTGATAAATTTCATTTGTATCAAAAAAATGATCAGTAAATTTTGCTCATTTTTTTGTGAAATCAGACCTTTCTAACATAACCTAACTTTTCTGTATAATAAACCTTTATTAAAATTTAAAACATAGCAAGATCTCAAAATGTCTCCATAAATGATTTGTCATGATTAACATGATCAGTTGCCTTAGAGGTATCCAGGAAACATAAAATTACATTAGCATTTAAAGTCTGATATTTACAGCCCACCTCTTTTAAGGCATACATACACATGTCAGTATCATGTTTCTTTTTGGAACCAAATTGGTTTTCACTAGTATCTAGGTGACATTCAAGTCTATTAATGAATATATATTCAAACTCATTAGACGTAATACAGGCCAAAACCAATGGCCTATAGCTATCTTTATTAATGATTTAGCAGCCCGCGCCCTGGTGGCCGCTAAAGTTCATAGAATGACATCATACACATGTGTGTGTGTGTGTGTGTGTGTGTGTGTGTGTGTGTATTTTTTTCCCTTATCATCATCCTTTTATCTTAACCCCTCTCACCCATTACCCCTTATCACCATCCTCCTTATCTTACCCCTCATTAACCTCCTACTCCCCCACCACGATATATGAAATTATTTTTATTTTTATTTATTCCCTTTATCTTAGCCCCATTCCTCTCACTTCTTTACCACCATATATATATATATATATATATATATATATATATATATATATATATATATATATATATATATAAGCAAACAACCACAAGGAAAAGGAAACACAAAGTCCGAGCGCTTTCGTGATATATTCACATTATCAAGGAGGAACAGAAAATAGACGGAGATTACAAAGTAAATGAGTTAAATAGACAAGCAAAAAATTCACAATTGGCACCTCAAATTAAAGGCCTTAAAGCCCTCTAAAGTTTTCTGTACTGGTGTTTTGTCTAATTTCATCTGTATATTAATTAAGCAGCCTACAGATTATGTTATCTATTTGTTATCTACGTTATCTATTTGTTTTTCATTAAATTCTTGCCAATTAATTGCCTGTTTTAATTAAATATTAGTGTTAATAACCATTATAATAATTTTTGTTCTCTGTATTGGTTTTCTTTTTGTCTAATTTCATCTATACAGTATATATTTTTTATATTTTGTAATTTAGCTGCCTACAGATTATGTTATCAATTGAAAATATCTTTAGAGGGCTTTAAGGCCTTTAATTTGAGGTGCCAATTGTGAATTTTTTGCTTGTCTATTTAACTCATTTACTTTGTAATCTCCGTCTATTTTCTGTTCCTCCTTGATAATGTGAATATATCACGAAAGCGCTCGGACTTTGTGTTTCCTTTTCCTTGTGGTTGTTTGCTTATTAATAAGGTCACGTGTTATTTTGTGATTTTAGTGCATATATATATATATATATATTTTTTTTTTATTTTTATGTATTTATTTCATTATGCTCATCTTCCTCATCTTACACCACTCCTCCTTATCAAACCCATTGTTTACACAGTTAAGTCCATTGTTTACAAAGCTGTGATTAAAATTTTGCTTTTTCCCCTTTTCCCCTCTTTTACCTTCTTCCCCTTTTCCCTCGTTTCCCCTCATTAGGCACTAGCATTGGAACCCCTACTCCCTCGAACTAAATGCGTACGTACTACTCTTGTAAATAGTGAAACTTAAATTGAGAAGTGAAATCAGAAAATGAAGCTCATTTATCAAAGAATTTACGAAATTTACGAAATAAATCATAGGAAGAAAAGGGTAAAGTTTACAAACTAAGTTGACTTCATTCTTCAGTTCGCAGTCGTCATTAGCTACTGCTGCAGCAATGTCATCGCCATGCGCAAAAGACATTTATTCGCTGCTGCGCAAGATATCAATACTAAACACTCTCCATTTTCTGCATCATCCTCAACCTCGACTCAGAATTTTACCATTGACCCGAATGGTTCACAATTAAAAATCTTTATTCAGAAAAGAATACAAATGACAGAGGTTTACAGTTTTTAGATATTTGACATGACATTAATATATTCACAGTACTCTTATCTGAATATACCCTTGGAAGCATGGAGGTTTTTTAGGCAAAATTAATGTCATTTAGTTTAATTATTACATAAAAAAGTGAAAGTGGCAAGTGACAGTAATAGTGATAACAAATAATAATAATAATAATAATAATAATAATAATAATTATAATAATAATAATAATAATAGCAATAATAATAAAAAATACAATATAGAGTTTACAAAATGTTACATAATTTTAAATTAAGTAATTTATTGTATATATATTTAGTAGGAAATAAAGGAAACAATAAAAAATATAAAACGAATAAATTACAAAATTAAATTTGTTAAAGAAATTAGCAGAGTTTAAATAGTTGATTACACAATACACAGGCCTGCGATGGTTTTGTTCTCCGAAATATTTTATCACTTATATCGTAATTTTTGCACGCTGATTCCGAAAATAATATTCATTTTTCGCAATCACGTACAGATTTTTCACAAAATGTCATATTTCATATTACATAATATGTAAGTAATTTTCATTAAAATTGACTCAATTAAATTTTTATTAAAAACTACTGCCTATAAATGCTTCCAGATCAGAAGTGACGTCATAGCGTCTTCTAGAACATTCGAGAAATGCACCACTAGTATATAAGTGATTGACAAGCCATGAAATGAGTCAGTCTGTCTAGTGCGTGCGAGGTTATAGGTCTTTATTATTCAAAGGTGCGCGGTGCCATATTTCTCTTTTGAAATTTGTTTATTTGTCGCTATGGCAACCAGAGGGTGTATAAATAGCCCAAACATTTTCTGTTATATTTGTAGAAAATTTACTGTGAAAAAAACCAAGGCGAGATACTACAGATTTCGTTAAGAAAGCATACAATGCGTAGTTCGGAATGAAACTTGGGGATCAAGACAAATCATGAGCTCCACATAAATTTGCAGTGTTTATGTTAAACAACTTAGATTGTGGAGTAAAGGTAAAAAGGATTCTTTACCTTTTGGGATTCCAATGGTCTGGCGTAAGTCTAGAAATCACAGCAATGACTGCTATTTTTGTTCATGTAAAGTGCAAGGCTACAATACTAAAAATAAAAAGGAAATTTCTTATCCAAACTTTCAGTGTCTGATGACGATGGAACCCCAATTGTTTACACAAAGTGAACTTAATGATTTAGTAAGAGATTTGTGTCTCCCGAAGGATTCTTCAGAGATTTTGGGATCCAGACTTCGTGCAAAGAACTTGCTTTCTCCCGGGACGTCATTTTACTGGTACAGAAATCGAGAAAAAGAATTCATCCAATATTTTTCTCAAGAAAATTCACTGGTATATTGCAACAATGTTTCGGAACTAATACTTAAGCTAGGCGCTGCAGTCTTTGACCCAAATGAGTGGAGACTTTTCAGTGATTCCTCCAAAAGAAGTCTTAAAGGCGTCTTCCTTCACAACGGTAACTTGTATGCATCCGTTCCTGTGGCTCATTCGGTTCACTTGAAGGAAACGTACGAAAATCTTGAGCTTCTTCTAGCTAAGGTTAAATACAAAGAACACGGTTGGCTACTTTGTGGAGACTTAAAAGTGATTTGTATGTTGTTAGGTCAACAACCAGGTTATACAAAGGTTCCATGTTTTTTGTGTGAATGGGATAGCCGAGCAAGAACTCAGCACTGGATAAAAAGGAATGGCCACGCAGAGTCAACCTGACACCTGGTTCTAAAAACATTCAACGTGAAAGTTTGGTTGACATGAAGAAAGTCGTTTTACCTCCGCTTCACATAAAATTGGGCTTGATGAAGCAATTTATTAAAGCCTTGGAAGAAGATGGAGATTGTTTTAAGTATCTTTGTGGTAAATTCCCAACTCTTTCGGAAGCAAAATTGAAAGAAGAATTTTCGTTGGTCCCCAGATTAGAAAAGTGACTTTGGATGAACACTTTGAAAGAACAATGAACAATCTCGGAAAAGAAGCGTGGATTGCTTTTAAGGATGTTATCAGCAAATATTTGGGGAACAACAAGGACTCAAATTACCTAAACATTGTGAACAACATACTAAATAAGTTGAAAGAGTTGGGTTGTAATATGAATTTAAAATTACATTTCTTACATTCACACTTAGATTACTTCCATGAGAATCCAGGAGCACTCAGCGAAGAACAAGGAGAACGGTTTCACCAAGACATCAAAGAAATGGAGAAGAGATATCAGGGAAGGTGGGACATCAGCATGATTGCTGATTACTGCTGGATGTTGAAACGGGATACTCCAGAATTAATACATAAATGAAAAGGAACAGCGCGTATATTCGAGACTAAAAGGCATTGCTCTCAAATAAGATGAATATGTAATTGACGTTAATAGTCTTCTTTCTTTTTAAAGTTGTTTGCATTTGTAATTAGTATAACAAAGCGAAATAGGTACTTAATGTGAATTTAAATAAATAATATTTATTTATGTTGTTGTTTCTTCCCTTCCACTTTGCAGAAAATCCTTACGTGATAGTAAAAAAGGAACACTTTATTCGAAATCAGCGTAGTTGAATTATATAAAATCAGTTATTAGTAAGAAAACAACTACAAAGTTTTCATTCGCAGGCCTGTTATTAAATGGAAACTTCTTTCCTACAGTAAAAATTGGCAGTAGTGAACTTATATATCAGTAGGAGCTAATGAAATGTTTTTTTCAGTAATTTGCGAAATACGTTTAACGATGACGCCTGCCTGATATGCATGGAATTGCATTCCATACATCTGCTTCTTTCAAAGAGAGTGCATTTCCTGCAGTTTCTGTTGTATAGTTAGGTTTGTGTATAAACCACTGGGCAGTCTGGTGGTATAGCGATGGTTTATTTGATAGGGGGTAATTGTTCTTTGAATGGGTGATGTATATTGATTTTTATTGATAACTTTGAACATACTGACAGCAACATTGAATTTGTACAGGTCAGTTAGTTTTAAAATATTTAGCTCTTTGAACATTGGGGAAGTGTGACTTTGTTTTTTGTCATTATTCGAGCGAGTTCTCAGACATTTTTTATGAATTACTTCCAAAGGATGTTTTATATATTTCTTTGAGCTACTCCGCATTGTAATGCAGTACAATAAATGTGGATGGATGAAGGAATAATATAGGGTAAGGCGTGCGTTTTGAGGAAGGTTCTTTTTTAGTTTAAATAATATGAAGAGAAATCTTGATATTTTGGGTTTGATATGTTGTACATGACTTCTGAAATTTAGTTTTTCATCTAAATTAATGTCAAGTACTTTAACCTCATTCACCCTTGCAAGAGTAGTATTCCCAATTTTTATTTGACAATGTGTATTAATATGTTTTGGTGCAATAATCATATAAGATCACTTTGGCAGATTTAATAAAAGTTTATTAGCACACATCTATTTATATACAAGCTCTAATTACCTGTTCGGTTCATTAATCAGAAAACTTTACGTAAGAATAGGAGATCGTTAACATTATCTTATTTTAAGCAAGTTCTTCTTGTTGGATAACTAATCCTGCTGCACAGAAATTTCTTTCACTACTTGCACTTGATGCGGGTTAGTAGTATAGCAGCAAAAAGGTAGAGTGCAGGAATGTTGCAATGTTGCAAGAGATAATGATCAATGTTGCAAATGGGGTGGGGGTCGCAAATGGGGTGGGGGTATGCAACAACTCAATGTTGCAAAGGGGGTGGGGTATGCAACAACTCATGCTGCAAAGGGGGGTGGGGGTGTTGCAGGTGCAACAAGGGGTCATGAAACTTGGAGGCGGCGTTATCCCCCAAGAGAAAGACAGGGGAAGGAGAGAAAGGAAGAGAGGTGTTCACCTGGCAGGAGCCAAGTGCATAATAACGCTTCAGCGACCCGCCGTCCTTATAGACCCTAATCAGCCAGTTGGCTTAGAAGGCGTAAATGGCTTGTTCAGGTTGAGTTGTCAGATACCACTTTTTATTTTAATTGTTCAGGTATACATTATTATGCGAGTTGCCAGATACCATTTTAATTGTTCAGGTATACATTATTAGGTTGCCAGATTGTACCATTTATTTAATTAATTCTTAAAAGTTGGCTTAGAATTCCGCTAGTAGGTTTAGAAGGCGTAACCAGCCATTTGTATAATTGTTTACAACCAAAAGAATTAAATAAAACAACATTACATCATTCTGTTTATTATAAATATATAGAAAATAAATATACATTTGAATGATCAATTAAAAATAATAATAGTTTAAGAAATATGAACGAGGAATATGCATATAATCAAAAAATATATCCGTCAATATAACAGTACAGGAGAAATATATATATATATATATACACATATATACACACAATATATTATGGAGATATATAGAAAATAAATATACATTGGAATGATCAAAAATAAAAATAAGAAATAATATAACCATCAACATAGCAGAAATATACACACAACTAAATAAATAAATACATACACTTTATCTTCTACCGCGCAAAATAAGAAATCGTATAGTCATCAATATAGCAGAAATATATACACACACACACACACACACACACACAAATATGTTAAATATATAAATACATTTCACTTTTTTTCAAAATACTAAACTCGCACTTAATCGAGTCTACAATTACATCATTATTGCTCTGCATTACGCAGTATACGCGGTTTAATAATATTTCACCGCTTAAAGTATAGGGAAACCTGTACTCGATATGAAGGGCCTTCATATCGTTCAGTACTATTTTTGTTCCCACTTTACAACCGGTTGGTAAGTTATCTTTAAATACGTCTAGAATACAATCAAAAGCACGCACAAAGAGTTCATCGTTAGCCACATTATTAAACACAAGTTTATAAACACGCCTTTCCAATCGAGGGTTTATTTCTACCGACGCGAGCTTTTCAATCGTGAACTCATCTTCACTCAACATAGCGGCAATTGAAATAATCTTCTAAGTCGTTACGACAACTGCTCGTTATATAAAGAAATAGTTCTTCAGGGTGAACGATGTAGGTGAGCTCAGCCTTGTACCGATCAATTGCTTTGTACCAAAGTTCATGATATTTCAAAGAGTCTAAACTTTTTAAATAAACGTCCAGCTCTAGACCATTCTCACCTTGTTCAGCCCTACACTCGGTAAACCCATCGAGCAGAGCGGTGTATGCGTATTCAAGTACTGTATCAAAATAAAGCATATCCGTAACACGCGCGTCTAATATAGGTTTCAGCTTGCGGAATCCGACGATTTCAAACATTCTGTCGAGGATGAAACGGTTTCGCGTAGGAACAAGAGCGTTATTATCAGAAGCATTCTTCCACATCAGCCGTATATCAATGCATGGCCGATCGTTATTTATACACAACGTACATACAACGGCGTATGAGGGGGTGTCACTAATCTGCTCTCTTCTTGTACCTACGTTAGCAGGTATTTTATAACGATCTTCACTCCACTTCTCAACTATCACGAAGATTCTATTCATCTCCTCGACACTTAAATAAACAACATTCCGTTTGTTTGTTTGTCTACATTCCGTTTCCAGTACATAGCTAACGGCACCGGATTTACGCCTGAACACGCGCAACGATTTCGTCACGGACACATCGTACGAGGCGTTGAGAATGCTGCTCAAAGGAAGTTCCATCGTATTCGAGGAGCGCACGTCCACTCGGTTCAAGCTCTGAGATAACTATGAGCCGCGTGAGGCACGCAGGTAGGCAGGAACGGTTCGATGGGCGGTTGACTCACCCTGATGATACGTGAATGGGTTTGTTCGAATTCGTATGATCCGTGAGGTGCGAGTCGCACCATAATCTAATGAAACGTGTGCGGCGCTGATCGAATTGTTGTACCCATTATATTGGGTAGGTGTTTTTTTCCGGTACAAGAATTAATTTCGGTTTTAACGTTTTATCACTACTTCCCTGAATACACACCAGACAGTTTCCCTCAGGTAAATTTCACGAACTAGGCACATTTTATAATGTTTTATCTCTCCTAAACATCTTCACACTCCGGCGCACTATTTGAGAGGAACATATGCCCATATTTTTCCTTTTTGCCTAGCAAACGATACTCGTCTCTAAAGTCTGCTAAAAACTCACGCAGGGCACTAGCCACAACCTCACTACGAACCTCATCATGATATACATTAATATAGTGATAAAAATACTTAAGATTCTCCATGATGACGAGATTCACATTTTCAGTCGTAGGTATGAGTAATCGACATGGTGTAACATGACATAATACCGCTTGTCACACCACTCATCCACAAGACTCACTATCCATATCTGCTGCTTCTCTTCTGCACGCGTTGTTTCTTTTACTTCACGGTATATGTGAGACTTTATAAAGCTTAGCTCTACAGCATACTTCAATACATCGTCTGTGCAACGAAAGCCTACAACGCTCTCACCAGAATAACCATAGAGTATTTGTACATCTTGCTCCTTCGCACGATCCAATGTGGTTTTAAAAGAGGCAAAGGGGGGGGAATAGGAAGTTTTTCGGTATCCACCACATCTTGAAGCTTTGCAGAATACCATTTCATAAACGTTGAACAAGCAATATTAAAGGTAGCCATTTTCTTCTACGCGGGCGAATACACGTCTGAGCTCAAGGGCTTACTGCAGTCAACTGACCACGCAGGGAATCCCAGATAGTAGCATGACTCACGTTGCTGGTCTTACTGGCATACCACACACACACACACACACACACACAAAGGAGAAAGTGAAACGCTAATTGAAACATGATTTATTTAATAAACGAGATATTCAAGTTATATATATTTACAAATACGTGTAATAAATAAGTTAACAATAGATACATCAAAGATTATATACAAGACATATATATTTACAAATACGTGTGATAAGTAAGTTAACAATAGACGCATCAAAGGTTATGGTATCCAAAGGGTACGGTATCATAGGTACCAGGTAACTGGTAACGTTTCCTATAGGTGTTACGGCACACCTTCGTTCCCCTAAGTTCCTTCACGCCCCCCAGCTTCTGCGCCCGAAAATTGTGGGTGCCTACAGTTAGTTGGGGAGGCCGATCGCTCTCATCGTCCAAACACACTAGATCCTTCAACGATTCAAAGTTAACAACCCGCCGATTCGCATGGTTGAGCGTAATACCCTTTGCCTTCACGATATATTTCATATCCTCCCCCACCCTCACCCGTACCCCATAAGTTTTAGGTCCTGTTGAGACAAAAGAGTCGGCGTATGCGTTGTCCCCATACTCATCCTTGATCTCATCAGTGAGCTCGCCGAGGAACTCCCCAATAGCAGGCATGTATTCACCCTCCCTCTCTGTGAATATCACGCTATCTGTATCGGCATACAATACTCTCCGCCCAAGAGAATGCAATAGACCCCAAAGTTTTATGCGGGCGTAGGCTGTTGTGAAGCTGGCCACAGGTATGTTTGTAACCCTTGAGGTATCTGTGGCCAATTCAGTGTTGTTGTACTTTATTATGTAAGTATTACCTACATTCACGATCTCCATGACCTCTTTATCGGGAGCATTGGCATAATCCCAGACTTCACTATAACTTTGTGCCAAATGAATGTTCCCTTTGCCGGTATTCTGTGCAAATTTTCCCCATAGACTGTTTAGACACAACTTTGCACTAAAGCGCTTGCCAGGATTCTTTGCAATTTGGGCACGATCAAGTTGTATACCTTCGCGGTCGCGGTAACGTTGAATATAGGCAGACTTTTCATCTTCGGTTCAACTCCTCGCGGATACCCTGATGCCTCAACCTTATCCTTCAAAAATGCGTTTATATATGGTGTGAAAAGGTTGGGTAGCTTCTGAAACCTCCACACCTCATGTATCTTCAGTATTCTATACCCATGGCGTACGGCTAGGGCCAGCTCAGGACTTGTATATACGCCTCTGATCTTACGCTGGTGGGGTATATGGTTACAATTACCGTTATTCTCTTCCGCGCACTTCACGCACAGGGAAACATGAGCTTGTGGTCGATAACGACGGGTAAGATCGGCATCCATAAATTGCGTGGGGGAGTACGTCTACGAAAGAGAGCCCAAAGTAACGATCATTCAAATTTCTTGAAAATTCATTGATGGAGGGCAGGTTAGGTCCCACCAGTTTCTCAGGAGCGCCCACGGGGTACGGATTGTTCTTCATCACGTATGGGTATAAAGAACAGAAATCGTAGTAATGGAGCTTCACACCCTCCGTAGGTGGAAAGTATAGCCTGAATGGATTTGTACGTCCTCCAAACAAGCTATCACCACATTTGAGAGGATCCAGCACCATTGAACGCTTGATCGTGTTTATTTCCTCACGGTACACCTCGTCTGTCTCCATCCGTGCATCATATTCATGCTCCCACAAGACTTTGTGAGTGAACTGGGATCCTATAAGTTGATCGCGGGTGCGGGTCCATGCAAGACAGTCGGCAGGAGATCTACCGTGGATATCTCCGGCGATTCCGCACTCAGGACGGGGGCATCCATGCCACCAGCATCCGTTAAAGGAGTACACAGTCTTCACACCAGTGACACGGTTTTCACTTAACCCATCAACCCAAAAAACACGACCATTAATCTTAATGGGTACTTCACCCGTGTTGCGGGCGTGCTTTATGTATACACCTGTCTGTTGCTGTAGGTGTATGAGCCAGTAAATAGCCTTGTGGCCGTAACTGCGGGGGTTGTTTCGGTGAATAATGGCTAAGGTGGCTTTAGGCATGAAGTTATTTTGAACACCGTAAAACATAATGACGCGATGGTGGTTGCGACTTGCAGCGGATCGCATTTGAAACGGCCTATGTACATCCTTCTAAAGGCCTGGAAACATACTCTAAGCACTCGCACATCATTCACGCAATAACGCTCACATTCATCAGCTATATTATAAGGATTACGTTCATTAAAACTGTTGTAGTATCGATCAAAGTCTTCACGTTCATCTACACTCATACAATCATAGTTAAAATAATGTTTGGGTGGTGGTGGGCCTACGTAGTTTAAAGTCTCGCTAGTGAGGAAAGTGTAAGGGAAATCCTTTGAAACTTCAGCTGCTACCCCCATCACCTTGGGTAGCTTTGCTAATTTACAAGGTGTGAATAATAAAGTGTCTTTAAATTGTACATTACCTCTTATTTGCATCTGTATTAATTTGTTGCCTCTTTTCAATGGATCACCTGTAAATATCTCAGAGGATTCGTGCTCAAGCAACTCCTTATAAAGGAACTGCGTGTCAAACTTTGCACCGTTATGGGCGAGAATATACACAGTCATTTTTTGAACTTGTCGGCTAACTTGACAATATAGGACACAAATAGTTTCACAGGACTATCGTGGACATTCGTTTTAAAAACGTTTGTCCGTTTACCGCATTTGGGGCACTCGTCACATTCGATCTCCATACACTCATCGCAGATAGTCTGGCTCACAAGTAAATGTGGAATTACCTCTTTGGTTTCAGCATTCGTATATGTTTCTATATCGTAGTATACAGTTATACAGGGTTTGTTTTTAGGCTTGGCGTCTTTCATATAACATACATGTTTTACTCCATCCGCCTTATATTCCTCCTGGCATGTAGGACAGTGAATTTCGTCACATTGTGCTTAAATTTCCCCAATTATCCATTGTGTGAAACATACCACATTCACAGATTCTCATTTTCCTGCACGTGCCAATTGATTTATGGAGATGCAGCTATTATTGAAAATGTGCGTCTACACACATTACAATCCTCTTCTCAGCTTCAACTACACGGCTTTCACATTTGGAGCTTTTACACTGTTCACATACCATGTGACATTCTTTACAATGTTTCACTATATCATCCGCAAACTCGAGGCACCCCTTACACAAATCATGATGCCGTCCATATTTTCGACTTTTATCGTAACTCGCGTAAAGGCACCTTATATTACGGATGGGGAGATACGTTGCCCTGACAGACCTAAAATAAGTAGGGGCCTTGTACGATCTCTCACACAGCTTTTAAAAACATACACAGTCCTACGAATCATCCAGTCCAAACCAACTATACGAACATTCATTTCCTGTTCTACCATTCTCAGCTCTTCAGGGCCCATATTACAGTCAAATTCAAGTTCACAGTCTACAGCTAGTTTACGGGCACGTTCCACGACCGTAGGCAGCCAAATTTTTTGAGCCCTGTATTTTGTACAGTAAACATGCGAGCCAAGACTACTGCTATAAAGCCGCAACCACGATCGACGTTTATATGCCGTCTATAAATAGCTTGAGAATTGAGGTTAAGAGTATACGGTATGGCACTATGACCCGCAACACGGAATACACGATCAATATTTACCGTGAAGTTGTCCATATTGAAGGCTATACTACTTTGGCCTGCATTATACGTCCTAATATATATTCTACATCTTCAGCCGCCAAACGTCTAAATGGCACTACTACCCAATAATCATCTACATCACCGTCATCTGACCCGAATCCGAAGGACAGACTCGTCCTGACTTCACGCTCGTCGCGGTTCTGAAGAGCAAACTCTACAATACGCTGTACAACCCGGCGTAGCCCGCGCTCAATTCCATTGCTATACATGGCTCTAGGGTCGACCCTGACTCTATACCGATTTCTAGTCAAGGCTGGGGTGGGGGCTGCGGAGCGCACCAACTCAAACGTTATATCATCCTCAACAGAACGAGTCACCGCTGTGGAGGATGAACAAGAGTTTATATTGGATGATGTGGGATTGGTTGCGTAAGACGTTGAGGGTTGGGGATCTATTATTGCAGACTCAACAGAACGGGGGACAGCTGTGGAGGATGGACAAGGGGCTATATCGGCCAAAGATGCTGATGTGGGGTGGCAGCGTAAGACGTTGAGGGCCTGGAGTCTATTATTGTAGACTCAACAGAACGGGGGGCAACTGTGGCGGATGAATAAGGGGATATATTGCGGAAGGTGCTGCTGGGGGGCTTGTTGCGTAAGACGTTGAGGGTTGGGGCTCTATTACTGGTGGTTGGCTAACAACAGGCGCGTATTTCGGTCGCTTTATACCTGACGTGGGGTTCTCTTCATCATACCTCCGCTTTGAACGTGCTACCGGTATCGCTGGTGAGGGTTCGTCGGCAGGGGAGGATTCTGTGATCACAACTACACTGTCGTCGGGGTCATCCGTAATGTCGATGATGGGGTGCTGTACCTCATCGTCATTCACGGTTCTGTGGGAGAAGAAAACAAAATATAAGGAACAGCACTCAAAATTTGTAATATTTTGTAAATGATCCACTTAGGAGTGTGACGTGTTAGAAATGGACTCTGTAGAAAAATTCAGATTCACGAGCCCATCCACATGTATTATATCTGGACCTACAGGATGTGGTAAAACTGTGTTTATGCTTAAAATCATTAAAGAAAAGGGAGAGATGTTCTCGAAATTTGTGCATAAAGTTATATGGTGCTATTCGACGTATCAATCAGTGTTCAACGAGTACCAAGATGATATTTTGTTCCACAAAGGTGTATATGACGTTAATTCGTTAAAGGGAAATGAACATACAGTCATTGTAATTGACGATCTCATGTTGGAGATGGATAAAACGTTTGCCGAGACATTTACAGTATTCTCCCACCATCTTAACATAAGCGTGTTCTTCATCAATCAGAATCTATTTTTCAAAAATAGATACATGCGCGATGTGTCGTTAAATACACAATATCTAGTCTTATTCGCACAACGTAGAGATGTATCACAAATTGGGGTATTAGCCAATCAAATGTTCCCGAATCAGCGTAAGGAGTTTTTGGAAGTTTATAAAGAAGCTACAAGCACGCGTTACGGATATTTGCTTTGCGACCTTCATCCGCGAAACACGTTTAGGGTGCTTCTAAGAACGAATATATTTCCAAACGAGCCTGAAACGGTGTATATTCCAGAATGACAAAGAGACTAAAGAAATACCGTGAATTAATAAAAATCTATCATCGACTGCCCCGGGCAATGCAACAGATGTTTATTAAAAATATCGACTCCGACTTTTTAAAATGCATCTGTGAAATCTGTCTTAACGTTATAAATTGCAATGTATCAATGAAACCATCTCAGAAGGCTCGCCTACGCCGTTACAAGAACATAATACGTGCACTCGCTCGTAAAAGTCAAACTGTAGCGAAGAAAAAACGAATTATTGTACAAACAGGAGGGTCATTTCTCCCCATCTTATTTTCAGTTTTGGGTCCTTTACTGACTAGATTAATATAATGAAGAAAGTGGTAGTGATTCCACACGAGGTGTACGCTTCACTGCAAAGGAATCCAGACACGGATCTAGATCCCCGTAAAAGCAGACTTAAAAGAATGGAAAGCGAATTGCTAGCCCTATTAAACAGTGAAAAAACACCTGATGAGAAAAGAATCTTATACCAAGAAGCTCTGCAGAAATTTCTTCACGAGTAGGAAAATTATAAGAACCCGACAGAGATTCCTGTGGTTATTAGGCACAGCACGGGGGACGATGGAAATGGCGACATAGGATCTGTACCCGACGATACAGCTGACCAACCAAAAATTAAGGGATCAGCCACACAACATATCAAGCATGTATTAAAAAGCACCCTCCCACATACATTGAGGAATAAAGGTTTAATTCTTTATAATCTATTGAATGAGGACCCAGCCATACAATGGACCGATACAGACGAGATCATTGTGGAAGGATCAAAGGTACAGGGTCGAATATCGTAGACATTGTCCATGATCTGGTGAGAAAGTGGGATAGGCCATCACCATCAGGATGGAAGCATATTAAAGCAAGACTACAACAAATAAATGTCCCTAAAACGTTGATAGGAAATCTGAACAGGTTAAAAGACTTGGAACATGAACCCATGTGGCACAATTGAAGACGCCGTCACCCCCGGCGGTAACACCTTTGAAGAGGAGAAAGAAGAGGATAAACAACAGTCAACCCTACCCACTGTACAGAAGTGTTTACGGAGTAGGAAAAAAAGATGTTGAAAGATTTTTGCGGGAGCAGGACGCTTATACGCTTCATATGCCTGTGAGAAAAAGGTTTAAAACAGCCAAGACAACGGCTTCCTCGATTGATTCTATTTGGCAAGCAGATTTAACAGACATGCAAAGATATTCTGTGTATAACGATGGTTACCGTTACATTCTATTCATAATAGATGTATTCTCTAAATATCTGTGGCTAGTTCCTCTGAAAAATAAATCACCTGAAACAGTTGCTAAAGCCACCAAAACGCTAATGTTAAAAGAAAACAGGGTTCCTGGCTATTTTCTATTTTTGTACGGATATGGGGATAGAATTTATAGGCCGTGCTTTTCAGAACATGTTGACAGAGTTTAATATCAGCTATTACACAACCAATTCTATACATAAGGCTTCTTTAGCTGAAAGAGTTCAGCGCACCATAAAGGAACGCATGCACTGCTATTTTACACATAAAAACACATACAGATTTCTAGACATTCTGGAATCATTGGCATCATCCTACAACCGCTCACACCATCGCACGATTGGAACAACACCTAACGAAGTTTTAGAAAGAAGTACGCTCCCGAGAAGAGATGGATCACCAACACAACCACACTCGGCGCGCTTCAAAATCAATGATTATGTAAGGCTGTCGCGTTCGGGAAATAAATTCGCAAAGGGTCTTGAGCAAGGATGGACACGTGAGATTTTTAAAGTTAGGGCTATGAGACCTAAAGGTGAGAAAATGATGTATTACGTTGAAGATTTGAATGGGGAAGAAATCTCAAGAGGCTTTTACCACGAGCAATTGCAGAAAGTGGCATTTAATTTAGGAAAAAATGTGTTTAAAATTGAGAAAATTTTAGGAAGCAAAGGTTCAGGAAAGAGAAAAATGTACCTGGTGAAATGGCTAGGGTACCCAGAAAGCTTCAACACCTATATAAAAGCTGATGCAATAATGAAGCTTAAATAGTATGCAACATGGCTCCTAACCATTTCTACGTCACACTCCCGTCCTCCTCGTCCCTGTCTGTACACCCTAACAACACACTAGCCAACTTTGTATCAGAGCTCCATGGACCCATTGAATTAGGTCGTGATTCGTATGAGGTGGGGTTATGTGAACTCCAGTTAACCACCAAATTTTTAACTCTTGAAAAAGCAGGTCATATTTCTGATCCTTAGAAGCACCGATGAATGCGAAAAATTAGGCATAATCTTAGACAATACTGTACGCTCAACCCTGTGCGGTGAGGGACGGTTCTATAGCATAAATGTTTCGTTAGGGATCGGGCATTATGATACAGCCATGGATATTGTGGAGGGTTTAAACAAGAGTCTTGAAAATTCGTATCTGACAAACGATTTACTTTTTGAAATCGTAAACATAGACACGCCTCCATGCACATTGAGGTTAAAATCAACGCTTAGTAAAAATATTAGAGATAAAGAGCTGTTCACACTTGCGGCTGAGGGCCGATATAGCGCAGTCTTCCAAAGAGAGACATTTCACGAGGCACAACGTGACTTGTCCAGCTTAATGTTTCAATTGAAGATGGAGAAATTTGCTGAAAGCTCTCAGTCCCCAGACATGTGCTATATTTACAGTAATATAGTGGAGCACCAGTTTGTTGGGGATACCCAGGCACGCCTGCTGCGAATTGCCCACATCCCCAACCATAGAGGAAGGAGTTTGAGTAATATCTCAATATATATAAGAACGATTGAGGGTGAAAACTTCCCATTCGGTAACGGGAGCTTAACAGTGAAGCTACACTTTCGACGCACTGAGTTATAATGGATAGAAAGTCTTTCACCGTCTATCAAGGGGTGAGATACCAGCGCGGTAGTGGACTTGGGTCCATTTTTTCATCCATACTACGTACGGCTGTTCCTTTGCTGAAGAGGGGTGCCAGATACCTCGGAAGGAAAGCGCTACAATCAGGTCTTAACACTGCAGAAGACATAATGGCTGGGGCTAAACCTAAAGAAGCTCTAAAAAACATTTAAATCGTACACGGGACGAAATCATCAAAGATGCAAAGAAAAAAATGCGTGGTGGCGGGAAGAAGAAGAGGGCTGTCCGGAAGAAGGGATCACGTGGTATTAAACGTAAAAGGATATCAAAAAAGAAGTGCTGTAAGCGAATGAAACCTATGGTTGACCACTTTTTTGACTGATATAAGCTAAGGACATTGATCTCATGAATCACAGTTTGTTTACTACTTGTCGAGAGAGGAGGCACTATTTCTAACTCGTCATGGCACGCTTCATCCACCCATGTTGTTCACAATGCTGTAAATCGGAGCTATCCCTTTTTGAGATGCCTCCAACTCAAGTTTCTATTGAGCACAGTGACTTTATTACAATTAACCCTTTAAACACAATTAGTTCCCCGAGTGCTCCTATGGAATTCGTGATACCCTATGAATATGACACCATACAAATTATGTGTAAATAAAAATAACTAAGTTGATAAAATATAAAGCATTTTTTTTATATAAAAGGTAGACAAACGCATGGAGAGCTAGAAGAGGTGGATGCGAGTCTTTGAGAGAGAGAAAGTTCAACCCAAATTCCTTCTCGCCAGTTTGCGGTTTTAAAAGGCCTCGGGCTGGACCTTTTCGCTGGATGTCTTGCTTACCTGCCTCCTTTCGCTGACGTCTGAACACAATGTTAAAACATTATTCTAAGAGTTAATATTAGGATTCGTTTTAATAACTGAAAGAAAGTAAATAGAACGGCGTTTAAATAATTAATTTCTTATATTGTTAATATTGGTTTTAATAACTGATTCTCTTAAAAGGAGAAAATTCATTTGCTTTAAATTAATATACTTTTGGCATTTTTCTGATTTTCATTCACATAATATATACAGAGGTGTGTGTGTGTGTGTGTGTGTGTATAGATTTGAGAATGTTAATGGAACGATTTCTTTTGCTAAGCCAACTGTTTAGTGATTTTTTTGTTAATATTGTTTTAATTCACTTTAAGGTGAAAATCCGTTTATATATATATATATATATATATATATATATATAAGGAATGACAAAATTAAATAGACACAGTTAATATGATTCTTTCTATATAGATATATAAGGTAAGGAGAAAGTTTTTCAATTGTGTGTGTGTGTGTGTGTGTGTGTGTGTGTATTTCGTCTGAACTATTATTTTGACGATTGTACGTATTATATTATTTTTTGTGCAGTAGAAGGCAAATTCTATTTATTTAATTAATAAACATTTTCTTTTTGTCAATTTCGATTTTCAAGAGAAAGTCTGTATGCTTTGGTAACGAATTAAAATAAATGGTGGTATCTAGCAACTCACCCTAATAATGTATACCTGTACAATTAAAATAAAAAATGGTATCTGGCAACTCAACCATCATCTATATAAGACCCGCTTGGCTTCGGAGCTGGTAGTTTGATGTGAACTTCGGCCGAATAAAGAACTCTCTCCTTCCCTTCTTAGTTTATGACTTAGCTTAGTTTCCCTTTTTGGGGTTAGGACATCCCACCTTGTCCCCCAAAGTCCACCTCCGTCTATCCTTTCTCTCTTAGGCTAAGGCAACCCCTTTGGGGGAAGGTCATCCTCCCTTCTCCCCCCGAAGATCCCTTCCCTCTCCCCCTTCAGGTGTACCCCGCCCCGCCATGGCTCCTTCTAAGCCAACTGGCTGATTAAGCCAACTGGCTCATTAGGGGTCTATAAGGGGACGGCGGGTCAGCTGAGGCGTTATTATGCACTTGGCTCCTGCCAGGTGAACACCTCTCTTCCTTTCTCTCCTTCTCCTGTCTTTCTCTTGGGGGATAACGCCGCCTCCAAGTTTCATGACCCCTTGTTGCACCTGCAACATCCCCCACCCCCTCTGCAACATTGAGTTGTTGCATACCCCACCCCCCTTTGCAGCATTGAGTTGTTGCACACCCCACCCCTTTGCAACCCCTACCCCCCTTTGCAGCCCCACCCCTTTTGCAACATTGATCATTATCTCTTGCAACATTGCAACATTCCTGCACTCTACCTTTTTGCGGCTATACTACTCGGGTTCACAAATATTTTCTGGTTGGTTGTGATAGTTGAAGGAATTCATTTTCATGTGACGTCCACCATTCAACAATGTCATTATCATTTTAACATGTATAATCTACCTTCATATACTTCTCAGCCTCATCTTCAATGTTAATTTCCTTTGCTGTTACATCTGCCCATTCGTTGAAATCATGAAACACCTTCCTTTTTTCCTGAGTAATGTGTTGATATTTTTTGGCTTCAAAATCTCATGGTGAGATACTATCACCATTTCTCTTAGTCGTGCCACATTCAATCGTAAGCAGTTCTGACCAACGGAATTCAGTGTTTCTTTTCGTTCATCGAGAGTTAACATTCGGAGGTGTCGAAACTGAGGCCACAAGAAAGTAGAAATCTTGTAAGAGTTAATTTGAAGATGAAATGCTATGCACGTTCCTTAATGTTTCTTACTTTTACTGAATCATCACGGAAGTAGGTGGTGTGTTTGTTTTAATAGCTTATGATAGTAAAGGATAACCAAAGAAAGAGTTGGTTTTTTCTCTTTCGAGATGATCACTTGCATCTTAAAGAAATTGCAGAAAATCAACTATAATTATTTAAGTATATATTTTTCAAGTCTATCCTTATGTGATACGCCTCTCTCTCTCTCTCTTCAATTAAATTTTCGATGTCTTCATATTGATTAAAAACTGACTTAAGGATGGTCAGTTTTAAATTCTATCGGGTTTCTACTGCTCGAGTGACGATTTTTTTAAGCTTACTAACAAGTCCTCTTTGTTTCAAATAGGTGACTAACGATCTTGTTCTTGTTAATCCCGGTTGAAGCTGAAGGCAGTCTTTCTCCAAAAATTCGGAATTGAATGTGTATTGAAATACATTGCTCAAAATATGAGATGCACAGCTGAGCCGCCTATAGTTTAGTTTTGTAAAGAATTTACGATATTGGCACAAAAGTTGGCACAAATGTTGTTATAAAAGTCAAATTCTCAACCAAATTAGTTTTAAATCGAAGTTCTTTCAATCTTCTAAGCATTTCCTTCCTTATGTTATCTCCTGTTTTTCGTTCATCTGGGAACCTGCAAGTAAATAATATTTTGTTCACTGAAGTCAAACTTTTTCGGTTCAGCGAACGGTGAATGAAATGCAAGATACTTTTTTGTAATCATCCGTCTGCATGTCTGTGGCTCTGCACAACAATGACTGCTTATAGCTTCTCTTATTATAGGATTTACTTTATTAATTAAATGGGTTAATATGCAGTAAAATACATGACCCAAGATACTGGTCAAATCCATACTTTTCTAGTGTAATTTAGTGTGTTTTGTTCAAGTCTGACCTCCATTTCTTATGCAAATTTAATAAAATTTTGAAAACGAGATTTTTTTAAAACATGTTAAAAATTTTTCAATGAATCGCCATGGTTTCTATGGAAACTGTTCCGAATGTGTCCCAATACTCACCCTGTTCCAGTACTCACTCGAATGTGTTCCAATACTCAAAGCGTGACTGTGTTTTGTTTTTGCAAGCTAATTAGTATAGTTTAAGTTAGGTTTTGGCAATTTTGCACAAGAAATGAAGGTCAGATTTGAATAAAACACTAAATTATACTAGAAAAGTATAGATTTGACTGGGATCTTAGGTTATGTATTTTACTGCATAATTACCCTTCATTGTGATGCTGCTTCAGAACGTGTTTTGAAATTGTTGTAGGGTGTGGAAGAACTTCTTTCTAGCAACCCTGCCATAGTCTGCTCCAATTTTAACTACTAAAGTTTCAGCAATTGCAGCAGAACCTTCTTTACTTACAAAATCGAGTAGTAATATATCTTTGGCATACAGTTTTCTGCAAGAATTAATTAGCTCTTCACTACTTTGTGACGATATTTTCACCGATTTCACATGAATAAGGATGAAACACTTATGTTAGAAACACCACACTTATGACGATTTAGGCGAGAAGTTCCTCCATTAGAACCACTCTATGATAAAACTACGTTTTCTACAGTGAATATATCCTTGCTGCTTTTCATTTCAATTATCTACTCGTAAATCAAAACTTTTCCAAACAATGCTCTTTCTAGTACTATCCACTGACATCAATCTGAACTCACCAGAAGATAATTTTGCTTTCAAGTCGGGATTTTGCATTTTGAAATCAGGAATAGGAATCTAAAATGTTAGTATACTACAAAATTACATTGGCTATCTAAACATTTAATTATTGACACTTAGAAACGAAATTCCAAATACCGATAAGAGAGAAACTGAAACAGCTGAGCTACACCTAAAGACAAAATACACTTATCACTCACAACTCAACGCTTTCGTTAGTTGTCAGTCGATGACTGTTGACTCAAAAATGTTTGGGGGAGAAGCACGTGTGGCTCAGTGCTCAATGATTATTTATTCATTTATTTATTCATTTGATAAAAATTTATAAAGTGAATTCCAATTATCTGTACTCAAAATGCTTCTAATTTACTATATAAACAATTAAAAAGTCGCAAAATGAGAACAACCCTAATATATATATATATATATATATATATATATATATATATATATATATAATTAGGGTTGTTCTCATTTTGCGACTTTTTAATTGTTATGACTGCGCCCCCGGATATTGTGCGAATAGCCATAAAAACAAATCCTGTGAAGTTTGAGAGCAATCGGATAATTTTTAAAACCTCCCCCGTGCATTTTTGTATTCTCCCCCCTGTGAACTCAGTGAACTTTTGGGTTGCTTCTTCGATTGCTCCGCCTCCTAATGAGTTCGGTTTTAGTAAATAATATTACGCAGTAACTCAATTACTGCCATCCTAGAGTCGGAGTCGGTTGTGCAGATATTTTTGTTTCGTCTTGCCTTATAGGCCTACAAGCCAATCCTCCAAGGTATTGATTTCTCAAACAAATTGTGGAAAAGTAAACTTGTAAATGACAATGTTAGATTGCTAGCAAGGGAATCATATTTTAATTTGATATCTTTTCATTTTAATTCATTATCATTAATTTACATTAATCGTTATATTTCATGTTATAAGGTGTCTATTTTTCTAATAAGTTTTAACAATTTTCCCTTCACAGACTTGAAATCATGTCGACTGCAACTGTTAAGCGTACGCGAAAGTCAACCAAGGTGTTTCTGGTAGGCCACCCATCTGAGTCCCTGACCGGCTCAACGCTGCCGTCGAAAGGAGAGATCCTGCGCCGCTTCTTTTATGTGCCCATCATCGGCAAACAAACAATACGGAAGGCGGCTGATATTGTCATCAACGAAGTCCGCGAGTTTTGGGAAATCGCCCAGATCCCGACCTCCGTTCATCATCGTTGCGCCCACAAGTTCATCAAGTTGTACGAGGAGTGGAAGAACCTGATGGGCAAGAAAACGCAGGCGACCACGCCGTTCCTAGTGAACAAGCGGAACGCCTGGACGCGCGGTCTCAACAATCTATTCGACATCGTCCACGGGAACGCGCTGAAGATACTCGTCATTCAGGAGGACAAAGCGTTTCTCCTGGCCGAGCGCGAGTACGGTCGGCGTGGGGCGATCTTAGCGTCGACCGCCTCCTCGCCGAGCGTGAGGCGCGACAGGTGCATCGCATCGCAGAGGATCGCGCGCGCCAGGAGAAGGAGGCAAAACGGAAGCGCGCTGACGTGGAAGTGACCAAACTCAAACTGGACTGCTCCAGCAAGGGCAGCCATGGCGCCCTCCACAAAACAACGACGCCCACGCCCAGCTGTTGACATCCAGCGCCGCCATCCCGCCGCCGCCGAAACGCCGCGGGCGACAGCAGGTCATCACACCGAAGGTGGCCGCCGCGCTCGACCGCGCGCACATTACAGACAACAAGGCGGACAACGTCGTGGCGGCGATTGCCGAGAGTCTTGGGCACAATGTTGCAGCACTCACCGTCAACCGGTCGTCGTTCTGCCACTCGCGCATCAAGAACTGCAAGGAAGCCGCCGCCGTCATCAAGCAGGCATTTGCGCCAGACACCCCGCTCATCGTACACTGGGAAGGGAAGCTGGTGGCTGACTTGACGGGAGGCGCGGACAACGTCGAACGGCTGCCCGTCCTTGTCTCCGGCGAAGGAGTGCCCAAGCTCCTCGCTGTCCCAAAACTCGCCACCGGCACTGGTCAAGCAATGGCTGACGATGTCGTCGAGGCGCTGGAAAACTGGGGCATCGCAAACCGCGTCGCAGGCCTGAGTTTCGATACGACGGCATCCAACACCGGCGCGTGCACGTGCGCCTGCATGCTCATGGAACAGAAGCTGGGCAAGGATCTGCTCAACCTTGCCTGCCGCCACTACATGCTCGAACTCGTCTCCGCCAAGGCGTTCAGCGAGTGTTTCCGCGCCTTCTCCGGTCCCAACGTCCAGCTCTTGAAGCTATTCAAGGAACGGTGGGATGCCATTAATACCGAGCGCCACCTGGTCATCGACGACGTGGAGGCCACAGCAGCCCTCATGGACGCGCGTGACGACCTCATCGCCCGCTACCATTTCCACCTCCCCCAACAGCAGCCGCACGATGACTACCGCGAGCTCTTGGAGCTGTCCATTATCGTCCTCGACGGCGTGCCCATGCGCGGCATCCGGTTCATGCGCCCAGACGCCCTCCACCGCGGCCGCTGGATGGCGAAAGCCATTTATTGCCTCAAGTTGTTCCTGTTCCGCGAACAGTTGGTCCTCACCGCGCGGGAGCGGACCGGTCTCAGGCGATTCATCAACTTCGCCCTTGCCCTCTACGTCCCGGCCTGGTTCGTTTCACCGAACCCCGCCGCCGCCCCGGCAAACGACCTTGCCCTCTTCTAGGACCTCGTCGGCTACGAGGACAAGGCGCTCGCCAAGGTTCTGGCCGACGGCTTCGCGCGCCGGCACCTGTGGTATCTGAGCGAGCCACTCGTGTCGCTCGCCTTCTTCGACGACAACACACCTGCGGAGAAAAAGAGGATGATGGTGAAGGCGCTCGAGGAGCAGGAGGGCTCGGACACACCCCTGAAGCGCGTCGTCGTCGAGCCGAAGCCGGCTGTGGTGAACGGGAAGACCCTCACAGATTTCGTTACCCACTCATCGAGGCTCTTGTTCCACGTGCTAGGCATCGACGGCGCCTTCCTGTCCTCCGACACAGCCCAGTGGTCCAGTGACCCAAGGTATGCCGCTGCCGCGCGGAGCGTGGCGAGTCTCCACGTCACTAACGACATCGCCAAACGCGGCGTCGCTGTGATGCAGGACTACAACCTGGCACTGACAAAGGACGAGGACCAGCGTTAGTTCCTCCTCCAGGTCGTCGAGGCGCACTGCCAGCGCTACCCTGACACCCACAATTTCACCGTGACTTCTGAAAACTAGGCAACAATGAGTGGGAGATAGGCGCCCATGAGACCCCCCCCAATGAGGGACTAATACTCGAGTAGAGGGGGACCTAGTATTCAATTCAACTATAAAGTACTGACATGCCGAAGATATCAGTTCCATCCAACGGCATTCCGCAACGACAATTTTCAAAAAACGTACAACACTATCCTATGATTCACCCGGAGGAGAATAAAAAAGTACCCGGGGGAAGTAATGAAAATTATGGGATCGCTCTCAAATTTTACAGGATTAGTTTTTATAGCTATTCGCACAATATCTGAGGGTGCATTCATAAAAATCGCAAAATTTTAAATTTAAGGCCAAAAAGAACAACCCTAATATATATATATATATATATATATATATATATATATATATATATATGTTATACGTACATAGCGATCCGCCTGGGGCAAAAACAGGCGAAATCAACACTCGCAACCTTCACCTGCGAGAACCTTCACCTGCGAAAATCTCAGGCGTTTCAAGTAAACTTTCGAGTAGAAACTAGATTTCCCAACCTTGCTCTTTCAAATACTGCTCGGGGACAAACGCGATCTTTCGCGTACTTCAGTCCGACGGTGAGAAACTGGATTGCTTTTTCATATTGCTCAAATGCTCACACGAGCATTCCGTCCGACCATGAGAAACTGGATTGCTCAAGCGTCTCACGCGATTACCTCGTGCTTCTGACGCATGAGAAAGTAGGATTCTACCGTATATAAGGAGGAATCCGAAGCTTGGAAGATCAGATTCAGAAAGAACAAGGGTGTCTTGGAGGGGTCTCATGGCTGAAGACTCAGCCTCAGGTAGGGTGGATCGATTTTACATTTTGTTCGATTTTCATATTCTAATAGAGACAAAAACTTGCGCATGCATGAGAAAATAGCCTTTGCAAAATCTTAGCTTAATAGGTAATCATCTTCTGCCCCCGGCAGAGCGATGAAAATCATATTTTAGTAGTCAAAAACGTATTTTTCTTATAATTTTTAAAATATTTCAATATGCATCAAAATTATTCCTAATAACTATAAAGTCGATGAAAAAGACCTCATATGATCGTTTTTCCAAGCGCGTTGTCCTACGTTAATATCTTTTGCCCCCAGCAACAACGTCAAATGTTGAAAAAATAGGTAATTTATATACATATTTTCAGATCGGCTCTTTGTCTTAAATAATGCATTTATATATTTCCCATAGCATTTATATCGTTGCTTAGGCATGAAATAACACACACGCAAAATTTTATGACTAGAGTAATAACTTCTGTCCCCCGAGAAAAGTCTAAATGTGGATTATAATTACGTTAATGCGATGTTATAAGTACGATAAGTACTAAGCAGTGATGTAGTCGAGACCACCAAGTCCGAGACTGAGACCGAGACCGAGACCTGATCCTGTGAGACCAAGATCGAGACCGAGATCAAAGGTTCGAGATCGAGATCTACCTTCCGAGATCGAGACCCTTAAAATTCGAGACCGAGATCGAGATCGAGACCAAGCTCATGCCTTTTCAATTTGTTTTACACTACTATGGAAATTAGACTATGTTAAGTATATTAATAAACGAATAACTACTTTCTCAGATGTAGTGTGTTGAATGCAAAAGGTGTAGCCTATAAATTAACAAATGAATATATATATATGTACGTACTTTTTATTTATTTACTTCTTTTATATCTGTTACAGAAGGTTTAATGAACGTACCCACTACCCAGTTTGACTTGTGCATTTATTTAAAGCATGATAGGTGCTCATTACACTTAAGGAACATCAGCATGCTCAGAAGATCTGCTGAAGGCCGACTTCTGTGGGGTCTCATTATTATGCCTCCATGGCTAAATACACGCTCAATTGGAGCACTAGAGGCAGGCACTGTTAAAACAGTCATGGCAATATTGGCCAGTGATGGGAATTTATCCCTTTGTGGTGCCAAAACTTTATTGGAGAGCAGTTGTCTAAAATATGAGATTCATCGATCTCTAAGAGGTACCGCTGCAACTGTTCCCTGCGGTTCAAAATCTTCCCAGTTTCAACGTTCTTCTGCTTGGACCGATAGCTTTGATATTTTGCCATTAGTCTCGGAACTTTGGTTTGACTCTGTTTTATTTCGTCATCGCTGCTGTGAGAATGAGCGCTTAAGGGGAGGTGTGGCGTGATAAAAGTTCCGCCGTGACATCATTGATGACGTCATTTTTTAACATTTACAATTGGCAATTGCGATTTGTTCTACGAATCGGTACGTTGTAAATATAAGTGATGTGAAGGGTTGTCGAGTTATTCTATGCTTTATTGAATTTATCGGTACTGTTTTCTTTATGCTGTATTTCTTGCATTATTTTTGTATGAAGCATTTTATTTTTTCAAATACATATTGGATGGGAGGATAATCGTGTTTATCACGCCACAGAGGTTGACATGCCGTTTGGCAACACTAAGTGGCCTTATAATATATATTTATATATATATATATAATTCTCTATTTAGTGTTTCCATTTTCAATAAAATTAATCTGACGGGGGCGGGGGGCAAGTTTTTTTGTAGCGCTAACCTAAAAAAATCCAGACCCCCCCCCCCCCCCGCAAGACAAACGTGGCAACTCAAAACAGGGTGACTGATTAGTGAATACCTAGAGTCCCTTACTTTTACAAACTTTCATAAACATTCTGAATTGTGTCTGTTCAACCAAGCCACCATCATGAGTATGCTAATAACATGTATTTTTCATTATGGTCTCGAGAGGTCTCGAAAGGTCTCGGGGAGAAAAACCGAGACCGCGTCTGTCGAGACCGAGATCGAGACCGAGATCTAAATAGCGGAGACCGAGATCGAGATCGAGATCTGCAAATTGGGTCTCGAGATCGGTCTCGAGACCGAGACCGATCTCTAGACCTACATCACTGGTACTAAGTACAGCTCCTCGCTTGCTAATTTTATAAAATTAGCAACCCAGAACTCACCACTAGGAGGTGGCTGTACGTCGAGTTCCACCCTATCCAGTCCCAACCACCCTTCCTTTGGCTGCATGTCGATTTACATACGGTAATCTTTCTTAGAATCAAATCGTAGAATTTTTGTTCGGAAGTGAAGACGGGAGCGGATGAATCCGTCCCTCTCTTCTATTCCACTTAAACTGGCAGAGGCTTCGGTTACTAATTTGATGAGTCTCTCGACCGCTTGAGTATGACAAGGGAATAGTGGGATCAGTCCATCAGGCTGGTCTCCCGTCTCAACAAACTCTTTTATTCGGGTATCAGGTATTGTTTTTGTAACGGGGGGTTCGGTCACCTCAGCCGTTTGCCAGTTCATAATTTCGTAATAGTTTTGACTATCGGAGAGCAGCTCAGGCATGGCGAAGGCTCGAATTTCCCCCGCTGGTGATTGTTTTGATCGTGCTTTTAATATTCTTCTCCATCCCAATTCTCTTATGTGTTGCTCATCGGCATGTAGCATGGAGATCAAAATATTTTCTGGGTGAGCAAAGAAAGAATTTCTACGGAGGACTTTGTTGGCGATTGTCTTAGATCTTTGAGGCATGGTCTGAGAGAGACGCATCATTTCGAAAAAATGTTTTGCGCCCTCAGTGAAACTGGAGTTTTTCTTTATCTTAAACCAAATTGGTGCGTAAACTGTCATAATGAATCGCACAATTTCGTTGAAGGTGCTGGAGGGTTCACTGGTTGAAGCATAGAGGCGCAGAAATCTATTTGCTGTTGTCAGCCACCTGGAATGCGCCATCTTACCTGGATTTCCAGCCGCGAGAGCTGAAGAGCAGCTACCGCTCGACACTGCTCTGTAGATGCCTAACAAATATTTTTGGTCAGTGCTCAACTCGGCATCATCTATGTCAATGTCGGGAGATGGAATGGCATCGAATTCTGTAATTGGAAGTTTTTCGCAGTCGTTCAGTTGTTTTCCAACTGGTCCAGTAAAGCCCATTGGCCCAGTTGTTTTGCCGTCCAAGTCTTGAATGAGGTGTCGCAGTGATAATTCATTACCATGTAATAGGCATATGATCCACTGAACTGGCCTTTGTAGTTTCATTTCAATCATACGCCAGTACGCAGTGCGTACTGGCGCGTCAGTGGCAGCTGCTGCTGGCAGCACTCACCAGAGATGACCTTTAAACCCTAGCCTAGAGTCATAAAATTTTGCGTGTGTGTTATTTCATGCCTAAGCAACGATATAAATGCTATGGGAAATATATAAATGCATTATTTAAGACAAAGAGCCGATCTGAAAATATGTATATAAATTACCTATTTTTTCAACATTTGACGTTGTTGCCGGGGGAAAAAGATATTAACGTAGGACAACGCGCTTGGAAAAACGATCATATGAGGTCTTTTTCATCGACTTTATAGTTATTAGGAATAATTTTGATGCATATTGAAATATTTTAAAAATTATAAGAAAAATACGTTTTTGACTACTAAAATATGATTTTCATCGCTCTGCCGGGGGCAGAAGATGATTACCTATTAAGCTAAGATTTTGCAGAGGCTATTTTCTCATGCATGCGCAAGTTTTTGTCTCTATTAGAATATGAAAATCGAAAAAAATGTAAAATCGATCCACCCTACCAGTGAGTGAAGAATGGAATTCAGCTCGTTAGAAAATTGCTTTACGGTTGCATACAGAATTTTGGGCTTGGGAGTCTAACCGTAGGAGAGGAGTAAGGTTCAAGCAACATTTAACGTATAACTTGATTAATCTTAGAATTTAGGATGAACTATTATTGGAATTATTAACTTTTGTGAAGAAATCAGTTTTATTAATTTTCTGTGAAGAAATATTGAAGTTACTGTAACTGATTAATGACCGTCTTGCCTAAATTAATTAAATAACTAACCGCCGACGTGTTTCATTGTTCTTTGACTGTTGGGATCTTTGAAAGAATCTCCAGGATCCTCCACTGAATAAGTTATTCGGAGTACTCTGCGGCAACGTCGATTGGACAAAACATTGAGACGGTCCTTTCAATCCAGGAGTACATTATCAATTCACTAAACTCCAGGGGTGTATGATATATATATATATATATATATATATATATATATAAATAAAATACTTTTTACGAAGACAACTTGGAAAAGCTTCTGGCAAAACCTGCAAAACCTAGCAACCTTGAGACTCTGAGAGCGTGAGGAGTGCATTTGCTGTATCATACATGTTTTAAACCTGCATTTTCAGATAAACCATAATATTTTCATTGCGTAATAGTGGGGGACTTTAATACCGATGTGGAATCAGAATTTTTAGTAGAATTTAGTACTCTGTGCGAGTCTGCTAAATTAATTATAAGTGATATAGAATTTCTCGGTGCAAATAGCAATACTTTCACGTATGTCAGCGATATGAATGGAGGTACTAGATGGATTGATCACCGTCTCATCAGTAATAATTTACAGAACCGTATTTTCAATGCTCATATTTTGTATGATTTCCTTCTCAGATCAGAGACCATTGTACCAACTTAAATAAAACACGACATAATAATTCTTCAGGCAGAAATGAGCCTCGCGATTGGTCTAGAGTTAATATGCAACAGAAAATAGAATATAGAGATAGGACAGAACACCTTTTTAATAATTTTTGAATTATTGTATCTTAACTGTAGTAATTCCTGTTCAAATGATTCTCACTTTAAATTTGTTGAGAGGTATTATGATGATATAATCTCCATACTTAGGGAAGCAGGAAGGTCTTAAATCGTACAGTTGTCATACTAAAATTATTCCTGGCTGGAATGATCAGTACTCCTGAAAATAGATTCAAAGGATGTTTACGATATATGGTTTCAGTTTCGTCGTACGAGAACAGGGGCAGCTTTTTTAATGAGGGAAGTAAGGGACACGTAAAGTTAAATCAAGGCTTTTTTGCATTAGTAGTAGGAATAGAATATGGAATGTACACCTCTATGCCCAAGAGAATCACCTCCGTGATGCACTCAGCACACTCGGAAGGGCCCTGGCCACGGAAGTACTAATTATTCCATGGGAAATCAGAGAAGTACTGCCAAAGAGCCTCCCAATCAGCGGCGCCGAAGGAACCAAATGCTGAATTGTAGCGATAGGACAGGAAGCAGATATAAGTTTGTGGTCGGAGGAGCGCAACAGAGAAAAAAGCTTCACCGAGTAGAAGATGAGAGATAAGAAATAAATACAGAATGTTGGGCCTATCTCCAAGGCGATCAGGGATACGAGTAGGGTGCTGTACAATCTACTCCAGGTCATTTAGGATAGAAAAGTTGGAAGCTTGGTCACCAGGAATGTCAGTGAAATGGGAGGAAAGTCAAAGGTGGTGGTAAACAGTGAAATCTGAAATGGAGATTTCAGCAAAGGGAGAGCTGGAAAGAATGCATTCCACTTTGGAAGTGAGGTAGCCAAAGGATTTTGGATAGTCAGTAGAATTAGGGATAAGGTAAACAGCGCAGATGTATTTAGTGTGAGATTAGCATGTAAGCCGTAGCCAGAGGGTATAGAATTCGGAACATTCGAATTCATGAATACGAGAATAAGTTAAGTCATTGCGCAGATATACGCAACATCCACCTTTGGAGTGAAACTGAGTATAGAGAAATTAATAGGGTACAGAAAAGGGGTTCTTGTCAGTTGTCCCAGATACGTGAGTTTCAGTCAGGAAAAGAAGATGAGATTTAGAGAAGAGGTGCTGTTCAACAGATTGAAAATTTGAGAAAAGGCCACGAATGTTGCAGAAGTTTAAAAAAAGTGATTCAGAAAGAGGCCCAGAACATCTCGAATGAGCGGTAGCAGATCCAGCCCCGCTGCCCGGGTCTGTATTCCCGGTATCGGCAGTGGAGGGGAAGCCAGAAGTAGGGGCATTTATGGTCCTCTCCCCAGGTGACTCCGAGGCTTTTTTTTTATTTTGAAAAGATTATGTAGTGTGTAAAATGCATGTATATGTAGTGAAGAATAGGGAGGGAAGTGTGTGTTTGAGAGCATGCTAGACTGTTCACAGGGTAGATGACACACGGAAAAAGATCAGCTAAGGAGGACAGTGACAGGAGAAAAGTGAGTTCCAGCACCCCCTATCTTCTGTCTAAAGTCCCCTCCGGAGTACTTTCCTGGTCGATGGTGTCTACAGTCTCCTCCTTTTAGCTTACATGAATATGAGCAGAAGTAGGGTTCACTATAAAGCAGCCATAATACGATGTGAACAGGAACCAAACTCCATTCCAGCCTGTGAGGCTAATTTAAATAATAATAACAAATTCTGGAAATTTGTCAAGAAAGAGACGGGTGTTAAGAATGTCATCTCATCAACAATTGATGGGAGTGTCCGGTGAGGAAGAAATAACTGAGTTATGGAGAACGAAGTACTCAGAAATCCTTAACAGCGTGGGGAGAGTTAATCTTAATGCATGCTGCAATAGAACGACATTAGGTGGGGCCATTGAAAATACGGGGACTTCAGTGCCTGAAATTAAGAGTTTGATTAAAAGAGCTAAAGACAGGCGGTTCGCCAGTGATATATGGCCTGCCGAATGAGCATTTAAAGTATGCTCATGATGTTATTAGTCTTCATATCTCATTACTGTTCTCATCCAAACTTGCTCACAGTCATATTATTGCTGGGTTTATGAGGGTTTATAACACACCCCTTGTCAAAAATAAAAATGGGGACATTCTATCAAGCGATAACTACCGGGCTATTGCTGTTGCCTCCTGCTTCTCAAAATTGCTTGAAAAACCTTTGCTACGCTGACTAAATCATTATTTATGGACGTCTCCGAATCAGTTTGGTTTTAAAAAGTCCCATTCAAGTAACCTGTGTATTTATGTTTTGAAGGAGAATGTATTTAGATATACTGTCAGTAATTCAACTATTTACAGTTGTTTTTTGGATATAAGCAAAGGATACGATAGCGTGAATCACAATATTCTATTTCAGAAATTAGAAGACAGGACTGTTCCACTATGTTTCAAATTTATTGAAATTTTGGTACACACACCAAACTTTTACTGTTAGAGAGGGTAGTGTATTTTCCAAATGTTTTGGTTCCCCATGCGGAGTTAGACAAGGTTTCTTACTCTCTCCTGTGCTGTTTAATATATAGATATATACTGTACAGGGTGTCCCAGAAGTCTACCCATAGAGAAAATAAACATTACATTTTCAATGTGAAACAAACACATTTCTAATGTCAATTTTACATATTTTAGGAAAGAAAATACTCTGATGGTTCAGTATACCACTCAAGAGAAGGTGGAACTGATATTGCTACATGTTTCCGGAAAAAGCCAGAGGGAGGCATGTCAGTTATTTCACGAACATGCCTCCCTCTCGTTTTTTCCGAAACATGTAGCAATACCAGTTCCACCTTCTCTTGATTGGTATGCTGAACCATTAGGGTATTTTCTTGCCTGAACTATGTGAAACTGACATACACCCTTAATGAGTCAAGAGTGAGTTGCTGTATACTGTAGATGACATGAGGATAAATAACTGAAAGGTCTGAATCATATTATAAAATTTTGTGAGTCATACTCACGTAACCATGACATTAATTCTAATGTTACTAAAACTGAGGTTATGCAATTCCATCCTAAAAGCTCAAACCAAACAGCTAATACTATTTTCAAAATGAGAGACGAACCAATAGAGCAGGTACAAGAATTTAAATATCTGGGTTAAACTATCACTGGCTCCTTGAGTAACGAGTCAGACATAAGGAAACAATATGGAAGTTGCTGTGCTTAGGTAAACATGTTTATAAGGAACTTCAAATTCTGTACAAGCGAAGCTAAAGACACTATTTTTCGTAATTTCTGCACTAATATTTATGGGCAGCAACTCTGGGTTAATTATAAAAAAAAGGCTCTTGCAGAACCCTCAGTTTGCTTTACAACAGATCCTATAGACTGTTACATAAGTTACCTCCAAGATGCTCAGCCTCCCAAATGTTTGCTGACCGCATCGTTCCGAGCCTCCCTGATGTAACAAGACGTGCTCAATACACTCTGATGAGAAGAATTAAAAACTCAGGCAATCCAATTGTCCAAGCTGTCCATCAGTCCTGCTGTCGTCTGGAACGTTGGCCTCTTGGTATGAAAATGTTTGTCTGCATTAACTTAACTCCTGCATTAGCCATTCCATTATATGTACTTTTTATTTTTATGAAGCCGTTATTACTAATTTTATTATTTCTCGTTTCTTTACGTGAATTGTTGTTATTTCTTAATTATCGTAGTTCTTTTTTGATTTTGTTTTATAAATTTATTGTTTTATAATTAGTTGTATCGTTGATTATCTTGATGGATACAAGTAGTATGACCGCAAAAGGAGAGAGTGAAGAGCAATTGCAATGTTGATCAAATGAGTGCCAGTGCCACCCACCCCACCCCTCTTGTTGCAAGGTGCCACCCCCCTCCCCCAGAGAGAGATGCTCTCAATACTTAGAGGGGTTGCCATTATTGAATTTATTTATTTATATAAGGGGTTCCAAAAAACCTTAGCCCCCCATTTGCAGCTTACATGTTTACTTATATCGAAATAGTTTTTAGTGATTATAAAAATATATAAATTTTTTTATTTATCGCAGGTATTAAAATTACTCTAGCTGATAAAGTGATAATATAATGGCTTCTCAATTAATTGGTGATTCGGAGAGGCAACGTGTGATAGATCGCATACGAGCAATAACATTTCGGGAAGCTCGTGATCCTGGAGCCACCTTTATAACACGTTCATGGGTTGCCAAAAAGTTGCGAAGAAGTGAGGACTTCGTCAAAAGAAATTGGAATAAAACTTTGGATGAATGTGGAATGGATGCAACCAAATCTGGGCGGCCAAATTTGCCACTCTCTCAGGAAACAAAGGACATCATTGAAAGCGGTACGCGTAAGCGGAAAAAACAGATGTGCTAAACGTTCTAGAGAGATCGAAGTGTTGAGAGGAAAGATCGTTAGTGGTGAGATCATTCGACTGTACCGTCATAGGCAAGGTTTAAAGCCTTGGCATGAACTTCCAAAGCCAAGAAAAACTCAACTTAACATCGATGACAGAATGTGGTTTGCCCATTATCTTGAAGATTGGGATGTGGATGATTTCATGCATTTAGCTGTCTCCGATGAATTTTTTGTTTACGTAATACGTCGGCCTAACTACCAAAATGATCGAGTGTGGGCCACAACACCAGATGAAATCGATGACAATGAACATTATCGCGAATTATTAAAAAGTCCAGACTGTGTTGGTGTGTTTGTTTTGTTCACTGCAAAGAAGCTCATGTGGGTGCTGAAGCCAAATGGTCAGAGTTGGGATGAACAGTATTTTCGTGATATTATTCCATCCCAGCATGTCATTCCTTTTCTAAGCCAAACAATGTTATGGATGTCGATCAGGTCACACTTCTGCACGATAAGGCCCCCTGCTTTAAGGCATTAGCCACTCAACAGTTGTTGCGGAACCATGAGATCGATTTCTTTGGAAATGAAGAATGGCCAGGAAATTTTCCTGACCTGAACGTCTGTGAACACATTGGATCAGTTATAAAGGACAAGGTTGAATGTCTCTTGTTTCAAGAACCTGCAGCAAATCGATTTTCGAAGGATACAATGACGCAACACATTGAAACTGTTTTAGAAAATTTGCGTAACGATCAAGATCTATTCACGTCACTTTTGGCAAGCTACCCAAAACGAATTCAGGCTGTCTTGGAAGCCAATGGCGGGAACACCAAGTTTTAATTGTTTCTCATTAAATGCAGGATTAAATTCTCTTTTGTAAGGTATGTTTAGTTTTACTGTACCTCTAATGGTTTAGGCTTGGGCGGGGGGGTCTAAGGTTTATTGGAACCCCGTATAGATGAGTTGCCATTTACTACTGTATATATTTTAATTATTTATATATTAAAGGCAAGAGATGTTCTCAATGCTTAGAGGGGGTAGTCAGTTACCACTATATATTTTATTTATTTATTTGTTAAAGGCAAGAGAGAGGATGATGTTCTCCTTAATTTTCACTCTATTAACTAAAGTACGAGAAGCACTATTTACGGATAGATTAAAATTTTCTTTAGGAACATTTTTGAATTAAACATGTCCTAATAATGTACTACTATCGTTTTACATTGATATGAATAATAGTGAAGCTCGACTATTTATTTTACTTAATATAGCCCTTAAACTAATTTTCTCACATTTCTACTCATTTGCCAGGTTTTTAATTAATCTTTTTCACTGAACATTACCTATAAACATTGGTTGTCTCTCTCTCTCTCTCGGCTTAATCCGCCAGTTGGCTTAGAAGACTTAGAATGCGTAAATGGCAGATATATATATATATATATATATATATATATATATATATATATACGTTGGAGCTGCCAGATTGCGCTATTCAGATATTCTTGACAGTTGACTTAGAAATCCTTCAGTCGGCTTAGAAGGCGTAACCAGCCATTTGGTATATATATTCCCATCTCCCCAGTTATTCCTTAATATCGTTTATATATACAACCAAAAAAATAAATAAAACACCATTACATCATTCTGTTTATTTAGATGAGTTAAGGAAAAATAATTAAAAAATAATATACAGCAAACATACACACATTAAACGAAGGATATATATATATATATATTTTAAATAATAATATTAGTAAAGGATAAAACTATATAACTATTTAATATATGTACGAGCAAATACGCCCATATATATATATATATATATATATATATATATATATATATATAAACACCAAAACTTATATAAAAAATAATAATAGTACAGGATAAAAATATATGCCCATTAATATATATATTAATATATATATATATAAACAGAAAAACATATATAAGCAAAATACATACACTTTATGTTCTACCACGCTTAACTAAAATACTAAACTCGCACGTGATCGAGTCTACAGTTACATCATTGTTGCTTTGTACTATACAATAAATACAATTTAGCATTATTTCAACACTCAAGGTGTGGGGTGCCAATATATACTCGATGTAAAGGGCCTTCATATCGTTCAATACTATTTTTGTGCCCACCTTACAATTGGTTGGCAAATTATCTTTAAACACGGACAGAATACAATCAAAAGCACGCACAAAGAGGCCGTCGTTAGCCACAACATTATTAAATTCAAGTTTATAAACACTCCTTTCCAATCGAGGTTTTTTTCTTACCGGTCCGAGCATTTCAATCGTGAATTCTTCACAACGCATAGCGGCAGTTGAAATAACCTTCTAAATCGTAACGACAGCACCTCATTATATAGAGATACAACTCTTCAGGGTGAGCAGTGTAGGCGAGCTCTGCCCTATACCGTTCAAGTCCTTTGTACCAAAATTCATAATATTTCGAAGAGTCTGAACCATTTAAATAAGCATCCAGCTCTAGACCATTCTCGCCATGTTCATCCCTACATTCGATAAATCGGTCGAGCAGAGCGGTGTATGCGTATTCAAGAACCGTATCAAAATAAAGTATATCCGTAACACGTGCGGCTAATATAGGTTTTAGTTTGCGGAAACCGACGATTTCAAACATTCTGTCGAGGATGAAGCGGTTTCGCGTCGGGACAAGAACGTTATTATCAGATGCATTCTTCCACATCAGTCGTATATCAATGCATGTTTGATCGTTATTTATACAAAACGTACAAACAATGGCATATGAGGGGGTATCACTAATCTGTTCTCTTCTTGTACCTACACCTGCAGGTATTTTATAACGATCCTCATCCCACCTCGCAACTATCACGAGGACTCTATTCATCTTCTCAACACTTAAATAAACAACATTAGTTTACCAGAGTTTGCTTGTCTACAAGTCATTTCAAGTACATAGTTAATGGCACCGGTTTTACGTCTGAACACACGCACAACCAGTCGGGTCAAGCTCTGAGATGACTATGACCAGACGGTGAACTGTTTGGCTCGGGGACAGGTGTGGAGGAGTGAGTCAGACCAAGCGTTAATGTTTCGTGTACGGGTTTTTTCCAGCATACAAGAATCATGCGAGTATTTGTACCCATTATACCGGACAATTTCCGATACATGGGGCAATATCGGTTTTAATGTTTTATCGGAAAGCGCACTAGACGTTCATTTCCACAAAACAAACACATTAACAATCCGGCGCACTATTTGAAAGAAACATGTGCCCGTATTTATACTTTTTGTTTAGCTTTCGATATTCGTCTCTAAATTCTATGAAAAACACACACAGGCCTTTAGCCACAACCTCACTGCGAAATTCGTCATGATATATATGAATATAGTGGTAAAAGTACTTTAGCTTGTCCATGATGACAAGGTTTACATTCTCAGCCGCAGGATACGCATACTCGGTATGATGCAGCAATTGCAGCATGACATAATACCGCCTGTCAAACCACTCATCAACAAGACTCACTACCCATATCCGTTGCTTCTCTTCTGCACGCGTTGTTTCTTTCCCCTCACGGTATGTGTACGCTTTTATACAGTTTAGCCCTACAACGTAGTCCATTACATCGTTAGTGCCGCAAAACCCGGCAATGCTCCTGCCAGAATATCGATAGAGTATTTGAACATCCTGTTGCTCAAGCTCCGCTGGGGTCAATGTAGCCTTAAATTTCTCAAAGGAGGGGGACTAGGCCGTCTTTCAGTATTAACCACATCTTCCGACTTTACCGAATACCACTTCATAAACATCGAACACGAAATATCAAAAGTATCCATCACTATTTTTCGTCTACGTGAGAATTCTTCAAATATACGTCTGATATCCAGGGCTTTCAGCAGCGAACTGAGCACGCAGGGGTAGAGATATGCCCAGGAAGTAGCAGGAGCCACGTGACCATTTGATTGATCCTTCAGTGGGCGGAGCTTAGAACTTTTTCCCGCACACACACACACACACACACACACACACACACACACACACACACACAAAGGAGAAAATAAAACCCTAATTGAAACATTTACATATTCAAATATACGTAATAAATAAACATATCGTTAACAATAGACATATATAACATTCAGTTACTATGGTCCCCAAAGGCTACGGTGTCATAAGTTTCAGCCACCCGGTAACGTTTACTAAAGGTGTTACAACACACCTCTGTGCCCCTAAGTTCCTTCACACACCCCAGTTTCTGTGCCCGAAAATTGAGGGCTCCTACAGTCAATTGGGGACGTTGGTCCTTATCTTCTAAGCACACTAGCTCCTACAATGAGTCAAAGTTAACGACCCGTCCGTTCGCCAGGTTAACCGTGATGCCCTTCGCCTTCACGATACATTTCACCTTTTCCCAACCCTCACCGCACCCCATAAGATTTTGGCCCTGTTGATACAAAGGAGTCAGCGTATGCACCATCACCATACTCAGCCTTCAGCTCGTCAGTGAACTTTCCAAGGAAATCCCCAATAGGCGGCATTAGGCCTGTTCAAAAATCAACTTTTTCTTATTTTCATAGGTTTATGTATATTTTCCCATGCTTTTTGACCTGAGAAAGCCGAAAATCACAACTATTTTGACCTAGGATGTTGGAAAGCATTGCCGCATGGAGCTTTAAATTTTCTGCCTTGAAATCGGCCAAAGCGCCAATTCCAGGGGTCCCTTGAATTATGTTTTGCACTTTAACTTTTGATCTAAACAAGATAGAGCAACAAATTAGGTATCAAATGAAAGAGCATAAAATTAATAAATAATAATAATAATAATAATAATAATAATAATAATAATAAATAAAAATAATAATTAATAATAATATTAATAATAATAATAATTATCTATCATTTTTCAGGAAACAACAGAAACTCAATCAGAATCTAGAAAACCATCTACAAGTTACAACTTCACAATGGCATTAAGCAAGGAGCTGAGGGAGCTCCGTGGGCGCACAGTTGATATCTCAGAACCTCCACGTACTGTCCACAGGCAGGTGTCAACTGGGCCATCTACCAGATCTCTCACTGAAACTTTCCTGGTTGGATACCCTTCAGCTTTTATCAGTGGTTCCCAGCTTCCCACCAACAGACAGGCGTTCCAGTATTTCCTTAATCTTCAGAATTTACCGGAAAATGCAGGGAGGCCCATGATTCAAGACCTTGCATATGAAACAGTTGAATCTATCATCCCATTCTGGCAGATGGCTAGGATCAAGACAATGACCAAGTACAACGCAATGAAGCTCTTCATGAAACTACATGAGAAACATCGTGCTCTGGTGAAAAGCAAAGGAAGAGCAAGTAACCCTGGAGGAAAAAGAGGAGCATTTGTGCTGGAATTAGACAGCCTGTTCGATATAGGAGCTCCAGATGCAATCCAGGAAATACAGAACAACAGACTCTTATCTAGAGAGAAGAAAGATGAGGATATCAGGTTCTACGAAGACCAAAAGACTGAGAGGAAAGGTTATATTTCTGGTCATGACAAGATTTTTGAGACAAGATCCCTGCAGCAAGCAGCGAGGAATGAAAGACTGCAGCATAGACAAGAACAAGGTAAAACTAATTACTTTGAACGTTACAAAAAGTTTTAAGTTTTACTCCATTGCGATATTTAGCATGTACTTAACAATTACTGTCTTAACATGCTGTACTATTTTACAGCTGCAGCAGAACAAGAGGCAGTTGTTCATGTGGATGACATTACCTAGGGTGACTCAACTGACAACGACGCTAACACATAGGACATGGATTACCATCAGCCTCGTCCTGGATGTTCTCACCATCAAGACTGTGACTAGTGTGACTTTGACGTTTCCAAGGAAGGTCATGGAATGTGATGTCATCTGCAATACAGCTGATCGTCTTGGTTTATCAGACAATCAAGTTACTGCCATGGTTTCTGCCACCTTGAAAGCTGGAGGGGCTGATCTGGATAACTTCGTCATCTCAACCTCAACAACACGTCGCAACAGAATGCTGTCCAGGTATAATATCAGCCAGAGTCACATGTCCAAGTTTTGTGAAAACACCCCACATTACGCTGCCTTACACTGGGATGGAAAGTTGCTCAAAGATGTCTTGGGCAGTGAACCTGGAAGTACCTCAGAGACTTTAGCTGTGCTAGTGTCTGGTCCACCTTCATACACTGAAGGAAAGTTATTGGGAGTACCTGTCATCGACAATTCTTCTGGCACAGCTCAGGCTGAGGCTTCAATGGATTTACTGGAGACATGGGAACTTACGGATAATGTTACTGCCCTTGTTTTTGACACTACATCCAGTAACAGTGGAGTTCACAGAGGAGCTGCCAAACTGCTAGCGAAAATGCTGAACAAAAAGGTGTTTTATCTGGCCTGTCGACATCACATCCTGGAAATCCTAGTAGGAGCAGTTTGGGAGAAGCTGTTTGGAAGGTGAAGGGGCCAGATAATCCCTGGTTTGAGCATCTGAAGGATGTTTGGACGGACTTGTCCAAGGAAAACCCAAAGATGCTGGCTATCAACAGCAAATGGCTGAAGGAAAAGAAGAACAGTGAAGAAATACTCCAAGACATTCTAACAGCAGAAAGGCTTCCAAGAGCCGACTACAGGGAAATTGCTGAACTGACAGTCATTGTTCTTGGAGGAACGCCTCCTCGAGGTATTCACTGGAGTCGACCAGGCGCCATTCATCAGGCCAGATGGATGGCCAGAAACCTGTACTCCATGAAAATGCTGATGTTTGCAGATCAACTTGAGTACGATGAAGACACTGTATCAAAGCTGGAAAGACTCAACACCTTCCTTGCGCTGTTCTACACTCCTGTATGGATGATGTCAATGTCTGCTGCAGATGCTCCCGTGAATGATCTAAGTCTAATCCAGGACATGTTGAAGTACAAGAAAACTGACCCAGAGCTTGCTGATGCAGTACTTAATAAATGGAAAACCACAAATGGTACCTGACGCAGGAAGTCGTGCCATTTGCCCTGTTCAGCAGTAGATTGAGTGACACATTGAAGCACGACATTGCTGCCCAGTTACATGCCACTGAGAAGCCAGGCAGCTTCAGAACAGGAAAGCCTCTATTCCAGAGAGTCACAGCTAAGACCACCCTGGTTGATCTCATTGGCCCAGAATCACATTTCCTGCTGGACACACTGAACATTGGATCCGAGTGGCTTCTGGAACCTGTCACGTCTTGGCCACAGAATGAGGACTACAGAAAAGCGTTGGACTATGTTAAGAATCTGAAAGCGGTGAATGACATTGCTGAACGTGGTGTCAAGATGATGAGCGACTTTGCAAATGTCATAACAACAGATGCCAAGCAAAGGGACTATCTCCTTCAAGCTGTGGAGTTCAACAGACGCCGCCTTGACAGCTTCAAGAAACAAACTCTCAACAACTGACTGTGTAAATGTCATTATGAAATTAATCATCATGTAATGCTTTCACTTCTTGATCGATTAGACTTGTGACAAAATGTTAATCTCAAATTTGTGTCATGAATAAGGCGCCTTGTCTGCCTTGAGTGTGAGAAAACGAATTTTGTGATATTTCTGAAATCTTTGTATGTACCAATGTGCCATTTCTTGTTCCAAGACTATCATAATTGTATAAGTTAGAAAGAGGATTAAAAACACTTTAATTTGGTGCCTATTTTGTTGCTCTATCTTGTTTAGATAAAATGTTATAGTGCAAAACATGATTCAAGGGACCCCGGAACTGGTGCTTTTGGCCGATTTCAAGGCAGAAAACTTAAAGCTCCATGCGGCAATGCTTCCCAACAACCTAGGTCAAAATGGTTGTGATTTTCGGCCTTTTCAAGTCAAAAGCATGGGAAAAAGTACAGAAACCTATGAAAATAAGAAAAAGTTGATTTTTGAACAGGGCTAAGGCGGCATGCATTCACCCTCCCTTTCTGTGAATATTACGCTATCTGTGTCAGCGTACAGCACCCTCCGCCGAAGAGAGTGCAGTCGTCCCCAAAGCTTGATGCGTGCGTATGCCGTTCAGAAGCTGGCTACAGGTATGTTTGTAACACGTGAGGTATCTGTGGCCAGTTCGGTGATGTACTTTATTATGTACGTGTTACCAACATTCACGATCTCCATAATCTCTTTATCGGTGGCATTGGCATAATCCCTCACCTCGTTATAACTTTGGCAAACTAGCCCCCAAAGACTATTTAGGCATAACTTTGCACTAAAGCGCTTGCCAGGATTTTTAACCATTTGGGCCCGGTCAAATTGTATCCCTTCACGTTCACGGTAACACTGAATATAAGCTGATTATTCACCCTCGCTCTAAACCCCTCGTGGGTAGTCTGATGCTTCTACTTTATCCTTCAAAAAAGTATTTATATACGGCGTGAAAAGGTTGGGTAGCTCCTGAATCCTCCACACCTCATATATCTTCAATATTCTGTAACTATGTCGGATGACTAGGGACAGCTCTGGACTTGTATATCCACCTCTGATCTTCCGCTAATTGGGTATGTGAATATGGGTCCCATTATTCTCCTTTGTGCACTTCACGCACAGGGGAAACATGAGTTTGTGATCTATAACGACGGATAAGATCGGCATCCATAAATCGCGATGGGGGAGCACGTCTACGAAAGAAAGACCGAAATAGTACCCGTTCAAGGTTGTTGAGAACACCTCGATGGGGTGCTGGTGGTCAGGTCCCACCAGTTTTTCAGGGGCACCTACAGGGTACAGATTGTTCTTCATCACGTAGGGATATAAAGAACAGAATTCGTAGTAATGGAGTTTCACGCCCTCCGTAAACGGAAAGTATAGCTTGAATAGGTTTTTACGCCTTCCGAACAAGCTATCACGGCATTTGAGAGGATCCAACACCATTGAACGCTTGATCGTTTTATTTCTTCACGTTACTGTCCATCTGTTTCCATCAGTGCATCATACTCATGCTCCCACAAGACCTTGTGAGTGAAATGGGATCCTATAAGCTGATCTCGGGTGCGGGTCCATACCAGACTATCGGCAGGAGATCTACCGTGGATATCTCCTACAATTCCACACTCAGGACGTGGGCATCGATGCCACCTACAACCGTTAAAGGAGTACACAGACTTCTCACCACTGGCACCGTCTTCGCTTTGACCATCAACCCAAAAACCACGACCATTGACCTTAATGGGTACTTCCCCCGTGTTGCAGGCGTGTTTTATGTATACACCGGTCTGTTGCTGTAGGTGTATGAACCAGTAAATAGCCTTGTGCCCATAACTGCGAGGGTTGTTTCTGTGAATGACGGCTAAGGTGTCTTTAGGCATGAAATTGTTCTTGAACACAGTAAAGCACAATGAGGCGATTGTGGTTGAAACGGTCATTGTACATCTTTCTAAAGGCCTGGATACATACCCTAAGCAAGCGCACATCATTCACGCAATAACACTCACATTCATCAGCTATATTGTAAGGATTAGCTTCATTAAAACTGTTGTAGTAGCGGTTAAAATCTTCACGCTCACTATCACTCATGATGGTGTAGTTAAGTATTGTTTGGTGGGAGGTAGTCGTACGTAATTTAATGTGTCGCGAGTCAGAAAAGTGTAAGGGAAATATTCTTTTGAAACTTCGGCGGGTACAACCATCACCTTGGGTATCTTGGTTAGTTTACATGGTGTGAATAATAAAGTATCTTTAAACTGAACATTACCTCTTATCGGCATTTGTATAAGTTTATTTCCCCTTTTCAAGGGATCGCCTCTAAATATCTCCGATGACTCGTGTTCATACAGTTCCTTATAAAGGAACTGTGTGTCAAATTTTGCCCTGTTATTGGCAAGAACATACACCTTCATTTTTTGAACTTGTCCGCTAACTTGACAATATAGGACACAAAGAGTTTCACAGGATTGTCGTGTGCATTCGTTTTAAAAACGTTTGTCCGTTTAACGCATTTGTGACACTCATCACTCTCAACCTCCATGCACTCATCGCAGATAGTCTGGCTTAAGAGTAGATGTGGGATAACCTCTTTGGTTTCAGGGTTTGTGTAAGTTTCTATATCGTAGTACACGGTTATACAGGGTTTATTTTCAGGCTTAGCGTTTTTCCTATAACATACATGCTTTACTCCGTCCGCCTTATTTTTTCATGACATGTAGAACAGTGAATTTCATCACATTTATGCGTGAATTTCCCCCGATTATAATTATCCATCATATGAAACATGCCACATTCACAGATTCTCATTTTTCCTGCAAGTGCCAATTGATTTATGGAGCGCAAAGCATTTATTATTGAAAAATGTACTTCTGCACACATTACATTCCCTCTTCTCGGTTTCAACAACACGACCGTCACATTTGTGACTTTTACACTGCTCACAAACCATGTGACATTACTTACAATGTTTCACTATATCATCTGCAAACTCGAGACATCCGTTACGCAAATCATGATATCTTCCATATTTTCGACTTTTATCATAAGTAGCTTAAAGAGCCCTTATATTACGGATGGGGAGATACGTTGGCCGTGAGAATCCTAAAATAAGTAGAGGTCCTGTGCGATCTCTCACACAGCTTTTAAAAATATACACAGTCCTAAGACGATCATCCTTTCCAAATACAACTACAAGAACATTCATTTCCTGTTCTACCCTTCTCATCTATTCAGGGCCCATATTACACTCAAACTCAGCTTGCAATCTGCAGCCAGTTTACGAGCACGCTGTACAACCTTAGGCAACCAAATTTTTTGCGTCCATCTATTAAACACCGTGAACATATGAGCTAAGACTATTGCTATAAAGCCGCAACCACGATCGACGTTTATATGCTTTCTGTAAATAGCCTGAGAATTGAAATTAAGAGTATAAGGTGTGGCACTATGACCCGCAATCTACCGTGAAATTGTCCATATTGAAGGTTGTACTACTTTGAGAGGCCTGCATTATACGACCCAAGGTATATTCTATACCTACATCGACCAAGCGTCTGAATGGTATTACTTCCAAAAAATCACCTACTTCCCTGTCAACTGACCCGAACCCGAAGGATAGCTTCGACCTGACTTCACGTTCGTCGCGATTCTGAAAGGCAAACTCCACAATACGCTGAACTACGCACCGCAGACAGTGTTCAACACCTTTGCTCTACAGGGTTCCATGGTTAACCCTGACTACGTACCGATTTCTAGTCAGGGCAGGGGTGGGGTTAGGGGTGCGCACCAGTTCGAATGTTATACCTTCCTCTACAGCACGAGAAGCTGTTGGTGTGGAGGATGTAACCTGAATTGAACAGGAATAAGAGGGTACAAATTTAATTAACCTCTTTTGGACCATTGGGTCGGATATGTACCGTTTCCAATACACGTACTCATAACTTAACCCAACAAAAATTTCGGTCGTTAAGAGGTTAAGGACGGAGCTAGTGTGGAGATTGTGTCGTAAGACGTTAAGGGCTGGGGCTCTATTACTGGGGGTCTAGCAACCGGTGCAATCCCGGCACGTTTTATATCTGACGTGGAAGGTTTTTCATCATCGTGCCTCCGCTTTGAACTGCCACGTGGTGAAGGTGTCGCTGGTGAGGGTTCGTCAGCGGGGGTGGAGTCTGTAATCACAAGTACACTGTCATCTGGATCGTCTGTAATATCGATGGTGGGGTGCTGTAGAATTGTAGAATATAAGGAGCAACCCTTAAATTTTATGTTTTGTAAATGTTCCTCTTAGGAGTGTGACGTGTTAGAGATGGAATCTGTAGAAAATTCAGGTTCACAAGCCCATCCACATGTATTTTATCTGGCCCCACAGGATTTGGTAAAACTGTGCTTATGCTTAAAATCATTAAAGATAAGGGGGAGATGTTCTCAAAATTTGTGCATAAAGTAATATGGTGCTATTCGACGTACCAGTCAGTGTTCAACGAGTACGAAGATCATATTTTGTTCCACGAAGGTGTACATGACGTTAATTCGTTAAAGGGAAATGAGCATACAATCATTGTAATTGACGATCTCATGTTGTTGGAAATGGATAAAACGTTTGCCGAGACATTTACAGTGTTCTCCCACCATCTTAACATAAACGTATTCTTCTTCAATCAGAATCCACTTTTCAAAAATAGATACATGCGTGATGTGTCATTAAATACACAATATCTAGTCTTATTCGCGCAACGTAGAGATGTGTCACAAATTGGGGTATTAGCCAATCAAATGTTCTGAATCGGCAAAAGGAGAGTTTTTGGAAGTTTATAAAGAAGCTACAAGTCAACGTTACGGATATTTGCCTTATGACCTTCACCCGCGAAACACGTTTAGCGTACTTCTGAGAACGAATATATTCCCAAACGATCCTGAAATGGTGTATATTCCAGAATAACAAATAGGCTAAAGAAATACCGTGAATGAATAAAAATCTATCATCGATTGCCCAGGGCATTGCAGCAGATGTTTGTTAAAAATATCGACTATGACTTTTTAAAATGAATCTGTGAAATCCGCCTTTATGTTATAAAATGTAATGTGCCAATGAAATCCCCTCAGAAGGCTCGCCTACGTCCTTACAAGAACATAATACATGCGCTTGCTCGTAAAAGTCAAACTGTGGTGAAGAAAAAGCGAATTATTGTACAAAGAGGGGGATCATTCCTCCCCATCTTATTTTAAATTTTGGGACCTTTACTGACTAGATTAATATAATGAAGAAAGTGGTAGTGATTTCGCACGAGGTGTATGCTTCACTGCAAAGTTCAAAGAATCCAGACACGGTTCTAGAATCCCGTAGGCCGACGTTAGAGATGACCAACCAAAGAATAACGAAACGCAGCACATCGAGCATGTACTAAAAAGCAGTCTCCCACATACATTGAAGAATAAAGGTTTAAGTTTTTATAATCTATTGAGTGAGGACCCCATCATAGAGTGGACCGACACAGGCGTTGTTCAACGAACAAGGGTACACGGATCGAATTTCTTCGACATTGTCCATGATCTAGTGAGAAAGTGGGACAGGATGGAAGCATATTAAAGGAAGACTACAACAAATAAATGTACCCAAAACATTGATAGGAAATCTGAATAGGTTAAAAGGCTTTGATACGGTTGGATACGGATACGGTTGTAGAGAGAAAATTATTTTGACAGCTCATACATTTTTCTAATAATGATTACATTGGATGACTAAACACCGTCGCAGGGTATCGAGCACCTGGCAGATATTAAACGAATCAGGAATCATGATTCTTTTTTAATTAAAATCCATTTGTTCCATATATAAAATCCATGTGTTCCATATATATATATATATATATATATATATATATCGGGTGGCCACAAAAAAACTTTACTTAATTCAAAGTTTAATAACTGCAACAATTCAAAACTTATGCGATTGAGCTTTGGCACACATTAACAGATCGTTATAATCTATAATTGCTGGAATTTTCAAATATGTAGGTTCTATAGTTTTGTTACAGTGAACAATTTAAAAGCATATGTCTAAAAATAGCATGCCGAAGAAAATGAATTTGAACTTAACAAAATTTACTTAAACAAATGGTCAATGTGACCACCTCCCTGTTGGTAAACTGCCCTCAATCGCTTCTTCCACGAGGAGATGCACTTTCGAACCTCATCTAAGGTGATATCCTCCCATGCTCTACTGATTTTCTCCTTAAGTTCATCTTCGGTGAATTTGTCTTTCTGGCTGCCGTAAACCTTCACCATGAGGGAATCCCATACTGAATAGTCCATCGGATTACAGTCGGGAGACTGAGGAGGCCATTCATCCTTTTTGATGAAATTAGGGGTCTCTTGCTCTAGATGATTTTGGGTCGCTCGGCTTGTAAGGGCGGGTGCCCCATCTTGCTGGAAAATGTAGGCCTCATCAGGATACAGCTGACGACAATCAGGAAGTAACCCATTATCTAACAGGTTGATGTAGCGCTCAGAGTTAACTTTAGTTTCGTTTGTGGCAATAAAATGAATTCGTGTTTTCCCCTTCCATGAAATTCCCGCCGATACCATTACTTTTCTGCTGAATCGTGAGGTTTCATGATAAAGCCTGGAGGGAGGAATGTCCTTTTTCCTTGAACCATAAACCCTGTCATTTTGCCTGTTTTTGGCCACCTCCAACGTGAAATCCTTTTCGTCTGTAAGCACAACTTTTTGCACGTCTTCAGCTGAGTAGCGTTCATATAGGGATTTACAGCTGGTCTTTCTACGCTGTCTTACATTCTGATCACGCCGAGAAATTCGAATTCTCTTGTAGGCCTTCAATTTCAAACGTTTTACAATCCCTTGTACAGAGGAGCGAGAAATCCCAAGGTCGTACGCAATCTGTCTCTGGGAGCGATGAGTTCCTGGTGTATTCTCCTGGGATTGAATCAGTTCCTCCACGGCAGCCTTATTTTCTTCTGTTGAAACACTTTTGGGCCTGCCGCTGCCGGGTTTTCTAGCTGTTGATCCAGTATCCTTTATCTTTCTTATTAAGTTATAAGCACTTTGACGAGTCCAGTTCTTTGCGGGGAATTCTCGGACAATCCTATTTCCATTCCAACCTTTTTCCTTGACACATGCTTCTATGATGGCTTTATCACTTTTATTTAACGTCATGCTGGCGGGGTTTTAGCGGAAAATAAAAGAAAGCAAATTCACATTAGGTTTAGCCTACGCCAGCGCGCGTGTCATACTACGCTACATTAGGTTTAGCCTACGCTAGCGCACGTACGTGTCAGATGCACACCAGGCATGCTATTTTTAGACATATGCTTTTAAATTGTTCACTGTAACAAAACTATAGTACCTACATATTTGAAAATTCAAGCAATTATAGATTATATGCATCTGTTAATGTGTGCAAAATCTCAATCGCATAAGTATTGAATTGTTGCAGTTATTAAACTTTCAATTAAGTAAAGTTTTTTTGTGGCCACCCGATATATGGAACAAATGGATTTTAATTAAAAAAGAATCATGATTCATGATTCGTTTAATATCTGTCAAGTGCTCGATACCCTGTGACGGTGCTTAGTTATCCAATGCAATATGATCATTATTAGAAAAATGTGTGAGCTGTCAAAATAATTTTCTGTCTACAACCGTATCCGTATCCAACCGTATCAAAGCCTTTTAACCTATTCAGATTTCCTATCAATGTTTTGGGTACATTTATTTGTTGTAGTCTTGCTTTAATATGCTTTCATCCTGTCCCACTTTCTCACCAGATCATGGACAATGTCGAAGATATTCGATCCTTTTACCCTTGTTTCTTCAACAATGACCTCGCCTGTATCGGTCCACTCTATGATGAGGTCCTCACTCATATATATATATATATATATACAGGGTGGGGCACGGGAACCAAGTGTTTTTGGAATAATCAGGAAAATGATATTTATTTTTGTAAAGAAAATATATTGGTAGAACAACATTCGTAAGAACATAGCATTTCATGTCATAATAATCATGTACCGAAAATTATATCTGGCATATGATGTCCTTGGCCGTCGACGCATTGTTGAAGGCGTTTACGAAAATTGGCCTCCACTCTTCCCAGCAGGTCTCTGTTGATTTGGATGATTTGTTGACGGATCGCTTCCTTCAATGCATCTAATGTACGGGGCTTGTCCTCGTAGACACGTGACTTAAGGTACCCCCATAGAAAGAAGTCACATGTGGACAAGTCAGGGGACCGAGGGGGCCATGCAATGTCACCAAATCTCGAAATGAGATGGTTGGGAAACAGGGGGCGAAGAACAGCCATTGACGCTCTGGCGGTGTGTGGCGTGGCCCCATCTTGCTGAAACCACAAATGTCGACGAGCAATACGCCTTCTTCGTAACTCAGGATGAAAAAGGTGTTCACCATCTCAATGTAACGCCCAGATGTTATGGTAACGGTAACCCCATTTTGTTCGAAGAAATAGGGACCGATGACGCCAAACTTTCCCACCGCGCACCAAACTGTAACCTTAGGGCTATGCAGCGGTTTTTCATGGAGTTGTCGCGGATTTTCAGCAGCCCAATACCGACAGTTTTGATTGTTGACGGCCCCATTAAGGTGGAAATGGGCTTCATCACTCATTACCACCATCATGTTTTCATTCTGCTCATAAAGTGCAAGCATTTCCTGTGCAAAATTCAGTCGTTGGGGGCAATCGTTTACATTCAATTCCTGCACCATCGCTAACTTGTATGGGTGAAAATGTAATTCTTCATGCAAAATCCGTCTAACAGTACGATTGCTGATTCCGAGTGCAGCTGAATGTCTCCGAGCAGAGCGGCCTGGGCTTTGCAACATTGCTTGTCTGACCCTTTCAACGTTCTCTGGAGTACGCACAGTGCGTTGCGGCCCCTTCGGTTTTGTTTTCATTATTGAGCCTCCTGTTCGAAGATTGTTAACCCAACGTAAGATTGTGTCACGAGCGGGAACAGAGTCATTTCGATGAATGTTGAATCTGCGGCGAAACGCACGCTGAACTGCTGTCACTGACTCGCCACTCCTAACAAAATGATCATACGCGAACATGCGGTGTTCTAACGTCCACTGCTCCATGATGGCACCTGAAAGATAAAGGTGAGTGTTAGTTAAAGTTAAATGCTATGAACCCAGGAATGGAATGCTACCTACCGCACGCCCCTCCCATTCCTAATGGCCGATTACTAGCTATTCAAAAAACACTTGATTCCCGTGCCCCACCCTGTATATATATATATATATATATATATAAAATTGAGGATACATGCTATTTTAATGAAAAATTTCACAAACTAATTTTAAATAAATGTTAACACGTAATTATTTGATAAAAAAATTCACCTTCTAAATACGTAATAGAATACCGGATCAGATAATAAACACAAAGCAACTAGCCTAACTGGACTCAAAAGGAAGATTAGCTGGATGTGCTACGCATCATATGCCAGCACCGGGTCACGAACCCGGGACCGCAACAAATCTCTACCTTTAAAGTTTTAGTAATTCTAAAAACCAAACTGTAGAACTTACTATAAATTTTTAAGTTAACACGTACAGGGAAACAAGCGCGTACTAAAATTTCACTTTCAACGGATACCTTCATCGCATAATAAAATTCACTCTCTAAATGATATGCTCAGGAAAGAACATTAGCGGGGCTACTAAGCCCCGTCGCAGAGTCTCGAACCCCTGTGCAGATATCCTTTCACTTCGTTTATTTTGGCTTTTTATAAATTAACTAACACTTGCAAGGGTTAAGCACTGAATGATACGATGTATATAGCCCGAGAATGAATCACAAACTAAATTATTACGTAATTACACACATCTCAATGGCTTCTTCATCCGCTGGTTCGTTCTCGCCCTCATAAATTTCTGTACTGGATTGTGTTGAAAGTAGGGCGTTCCAGTCGGCCGCTGCGAAAAGATGAAGTGTAGTCATTGCAGAGAGGTCCCAGTCTTCAAACAACTGCGGGGAGCAGTAAAGCTGATGTGAATGACTCGTGACGGAGGGAATGTGTTTGTTTATTCACTGGTGAAAAAAACTGCTGTGAGTTCCACCTGAAAATGTTCCATCTTATATACGTGACCCCGATTTGCCCCACCTCCATTATTCGATTCGCGAGTTTCCTCAGTGAGAGCGAGACTTTCCGCCAACCAGAGATCCTGGATTCGTTCTCATGCCCCGCCCATTGGGTTGTAATTGGACGACCCGCGAATTCTGGGGGAGTGTCTTTACCAAATATAATTTATTCATTCCATAGGTTATTTTGTTTTAAAAATTATATTAACGTTTTTATGTTATAATTTAAGGATAAAGTTGTATATTAAAAATAAATTTGTACTGAAGCAATATAGTTGCGTAAAAGAGGAAAAATGAATAAGTTACCCCGAAATAGAACCAACTAGCGGAGCGACCCGGCTTTGCCGGTGTGGATGTTGAACGCTATATATATATATATTTATGCCCGGTTAGGTAAACTGAATGCCCGGTTAGGTTAGTTGAATGGCCCAGTTAGGTCAACTGAATGTCCGATTAGGTTAATTAAATGGCCGGTTAGGTCAACTGAATGCACGATTAGATTAATTGAATGCCCGGGTACGTTAATTGAATGCCCGGTTAGGTTAATTGTACACCCTTGACGATTGGTTCGGTTAAGTCATGATATTTTCGTTATAGCCAAAGAAAATATCACGACTTAACCTAACCAATCGTCAAGGGCGTACAGATGACCTAACCTGGCATTCAATGAACCTAACCGAGTATTCAATAATAGCAGAGCGACCCGGCGTTGCCGGGGTGGATGTTGAACGCTATATATATATATATGCCCGGTTAGGTAAACTGAATGCCCGGTTAGGTTAATTGAATGCCCAGTTAGGTCAACTGAATGCCCGATTAGGTTAATTAAATGGCCGGTTAGGTCAACTGAATGCCCGATTAGATTAATTCAATGCCCGGGTACGTTAATTGACTGCCCGGTTAGGTTAATTGTACACCCTTGACGATTGGTTAGGTTAAGTCATGATATTTTCGTGAAAGCCAACGAAATATCACGACTTAACCTAACCAATCGTCAAGGGCGTAGAGATGACCTAACCTGGCATTCAATGAACCTAACTGGGTATCCAATAATTTTACCATAGGTTTCGTAATGATCTTGATGACGTCATTTAATGTTTTAAAATTAATTAATTTTTGATAAAGAAAAAGGGAAAATTGGTTTTGTAAGCCTAGGGGGTCAGAAATTTTCATAAAATGGAAAATAATTGCTATTTTCTTACTTACAGTGACAGGCATAATGATATTTGGATACCTAATAAAATTTTGTAATAATTTAAAGTGGGGAAAACAAATAATTTTCTAAAAATGATCTTCAACTATAAAAACGCATGTAATCAGATAACTTAATTAACGTATTTCTATGACAACTAAAAAATAGAATGATAAATCAATATCCTATCAAATTGTTTGTGTATACGTAAAATTATTTGTACAAAAGCCACAGTAATAAAACGCACAAAAGTCACGATAAATAATTTCGAGTGTGGCTCGTTTAACTTTAAACTCGTGTTTATTTAAATTGCCCGTTTTAATTATGTAATTTTTTGTATTGAATCGATAAAGAAATCTTTTTTGAATCGAAAAATGTTAAAATTATAACAAATACCAAAATATTTTGTATAAAAATCATTGAATTTTAAAAATGCATGTTTGTTTATTTTTTTGCAAAAAGTTCGTTATGAATTTTAAAAATATATACTTTTTTTAAATTGAATCGATAAATAAATGTTTTGTGAATCGAACGATATTAAATGTTTAGTAAATATTGACTTATTTTGTGCCAAAATTATGATTAAAAATGAAAAATTAAAAAAATGCGTTTACAGGCATGGGAAGAACTGTACCCCTAAATGGGGGGAAGGAATTATGTTAGGGAATTTTTTTTTTAGGTTGGGCACTGCACAATAAAAAGACGCATCGAATGGCGGAAACCGCATTGTTCTACACCAATTGTAGCGACCTGTAGATGTGCGCAAATAAACTGTTACATATATATATGAGCAATAGCGATCACAATATGGTAGAGTTTGTCCTCTCAGTAAGTCACTCGAAACCAACTAACTTGACTAAAATTCCTAACTTCCAGCACGCAGACTTTAGTAAATTTCGAAATAAATTTTCACACGTCAATTGGGAAAACGTAATGGGGAACTCCAACTCAAAACTAATGTGGGAATCGTTCGTAACGGTATTTAGGACTATAAATGAGGAATGTGTACCGTACAAAATTAAGCGTGCGAAAGTAAACAACAAGCCCTTGTGGTTTACTTCTAGAGTACGAGACATTATAAAGAGTAGAGATAGGGCTTATAGGCAACATAAGTGCGATAAAGACAATTTGTTGTTACGAAACAACTACATATCTTTGAGGCGTGAAGCGAAAAGTGTAATAAAAAAGTCCAAGCGCGAATTTGAAATCTCCATAGCTCGTGACGGTAAAGAAAACCCCAAACGATTCTTTCAATACGTCAATAATAGAAATCCAGTAAAAAGTGTCTTAGGTCCATTGAAAAATGTAAATGGAGATCTAGTCTCTGAAAACAAGGAAATGGCTACCTTGCTAAACGAATTTTTTACGTCAGTTTTTACTATAGAAGATGTAACGAATATCCCTACGGTCATAGACATAATACCTTTTGATAATGGTAATATTTTGGATAATATTGTCGTTAGTAAAGGGGAAGTAATGCGCTATATTGATAAAATGAAAACGCGTAAATCACCGGGTCCGGATTCCATATATCCCATACAACTAAAAGAATGAAAAGATAGCATTGTTGTGCCGCTAACAAAGATTTTTAATGCGTCAATTTCTGAGGGGTGCGTACCAGATAATTTCAAGTTAGCAAACGTAACACCTATCTTTAAGAAAGGCGATAAAGGTGCGGCGGGAAATTATAGGCCAATCAGTTTAACGTCTGTTGTAGGTAAGCTACTGGAATCAATAATTAGGGATCGTACAGTCGAACACTTAGAAGTGCATAATCTGGTTAGAAATACGCAACACGGTTTTAGGCGAAACAAATCTTGCTTAACTAATGTTTTAGAATTTTTCCAAAGCGTGGTTGACGTTTACGATAGACATCGGGCGGTTGATGTAGTGTATTTAGATTTTCAAAAAGCGTTTGACACCGTGCCGCACAAAAGACTCATTGAAAAAACTAAGGCTCATGGAATCAGGGGTGTAGTAATAAATTGGCTAGAAGAGTGGTTGCGAGGCAGGAAACAGAGGGTGGTCGTTGATGGAGCGGAGTCGTGTTGGGCTAATGTAGCGAGTGGCGTTCCTCAGGGTTCTGTATTGGGCCCCTTGCTTTTTCTTATATATATTAACGATTTAGATGTCGGCCTAGTCAGTACAGTTTCAAAGTTTGCGGATGACACGAAGCTGGGTGGTAGGGCGATTAATGACGAAGATAGATGTAAAATTCAGGAAGATCTGAATAAAATCGTTCATTGGTCAGTCACATGGCAAATGAGATTTAACGTGGATAAGTGCAAAATTTTGCATATAGGTTCGCGTAACGGTAATTTTGCGTATAGTATGTCAGGGAAAGATTTAACAAGCGTAGAGCAGGAAAAAGATTTGGGAGTTATAGTCACTGGTGATTTAAAAGTAGCGAAACAAAGTACAGCAGCGGTCAATAAGGCGAACAAAGTGTTAGGGTTTATAGCTCGAAATTTTGAGTACAAATCGCGCGATATTATAGTTCCTCTTTATAAATCATTAGTTAGACCCCATTTGGAGTACGCGGTCCAATTTTGGAATCCGCATATGCGCAAAGATATAGACAAAATCGAAAGAGTTCAAAGACGAGCAACTAAGATGATTCCGTCTCTTAGGTCAAAGTCGTACGAGGATAGGCTTAAGGAGTTAAAATTGACTACTCTCGAGACTAGGAGGTTAAGGGGTGATCTAATCCAGGTTTTCAAAATTATGAATGGGTTTGATAACGTAGATAGAGATAGCTTTTTCGAAATATCTCAATATAATAGGACTAGAAATAACGGGTGTAAGTTGACAAGTAGAAGGTTTGAGACAGCAGTTGCGAAAAACTTTTTTACGCATAGAATAGTAAATAGCTGGAATAGTTTGCCGGTAGAAGTAATTAGTAGCACGTATATAAACATGTTTAAAAATCGATTAGACGCGCATGTTGATAGAAAGGGTATAGTTTAAGGTAGTAAAATTAAGGCTTTGTGGGGATAGATCCCACAGCTCAACACAAGTGTTGTGGGATATAGGGAGGCAGCGTCTTGGGTTAGGGGATACTCTCTGTCCTTACACACCCCATTTAAAGAGATTCCTCTGCCGAGCGGTGCCCCCCATAGTACTGTGAGGTATTGAAAAACTCATGATCTTCACTTGCCCCACAAACACCTTTAAATGGGAGACCCATAATGGGTGCACACACATTTCTACATTACTGTACAGTCTTTACAGCCACACCTACACTTTTCCTCGTAAGTGTATATATTGTAATGTATATGGTTGTAAATTTTGACTTGGTCCGCAATCGATATGGACCGTGACTTGATGGATACCGTAATGAAATTGACTGGATTCTTTGGATCTGATATATTTGCATGTCCGTTATAAATAGATATAGAGTGTAACATTTGTGGATAGTAGTCTATTATGACTTGATCCTCTGGATCCAGAGATTCTATCTTTAGTTTTAAATCGATAATTAATTAGTTTTAAATTGATAATTATTTAGTTTCGTAAAAATTGGTCGTTGCCAAATTACCGGCAGTTTTTACATAAATTTCTTATGTTCTTGTGGTTCGGAACCCACGTAAAATTGTAGGTCCCCTCCGCCACCACGGGGGACATACACAATACACGATTACGAACACAGTTAGGTAGACCAGCCATGAGTGGATCCTAGGGTCTTTGTTGGTCTGAAAAATTATAAATTATAATTATAACAATTATATACAGTATATATATATATATATATATATATATATATATATATATATATATATATATATATATATATAAGGCTTCATTTCTGAAATAGTACATTAGATTTTTATTATAAAGTTATAATGTTTTTTTGTAATAAGGTTTAAAGATATATGGGTGTCTTAAAGATAAATTTATATTGAAACAAAATAAGTGGATAAAAGAAGAAAAATTAATAATTTACCCCGAAATAGAATCTAGTAGCGGAGCGACCCGGCGTTGCCGGGGTGGATGTTGAACGCTATATATATATATATGCCCGGTTAGGTAAACTGAATGCCCGGTTAGATTAATTGAATGCCCAGTTAGGTCAACTGAATGCCCGATTAGGTTAATTAAATGGCCTGTTAGGTCAACTGAATGCCCGGTTGGGTTAATTGAATGCCCAGTTAGGTCAACTGAATGCCCGATTAGGTTAATTAAATGGCCGGTTAGGTCAACTGAATGCACGATTAGATTAATTGAATGCCCGGGTACGTTAATCGAATTTCCGGTTAGGTTAATTGTACACCCTTGACGATTGGTTAGTTTAAGTCATGATATTTTCGTTAAAGCCAACGAAAATATCACGACTTAACCTAACCAATCGTCAAAGGCATACAGATGACCTAACCTGGCATTCAATGAACCTAACCGGGTATTCAATAACAGCGGAACGACCTGGCGTTGCCGGGTTGGATCATTGAATTTTAAAAATGCATGTTTGTTTTTAGTTTTTTGCAAAAAGTCCTTTATGAATTTTAAAAATATATACTTTTTTTAAATTGAATCGATAAATAAATCTTTTGTGAATCGAATGATTTTAAATGTTTAGTAAATATTGACTTATTTTGTGCCAAAATTATGATTAAAAATGAAAAATTTAAAAAATGCGTTTACAGGCATTGGAAGAACTGTACCCCTAGAGGAGGGGAAGGAATTATGTTAGGAAATTTTTTTTAGGTTGGGCACTGCACAATAAAAAGACGCATCGAATGGTGGGAACCGCATTGTTCTACACCAATTGTAGCGACCTGTAGGTGTGCGCAAAAAAACTGTTACATATATATATATATATATATATATATATATAAGGCTTCATTTCTGAAACAGTATATTAGATTTTTATTATAAAGTTATAATGTTTTTTTGTAATAAGGTTTAAAGATATATTGGTGTCTTAAAGATAAATTTATATTGAAACAAAATAAGTGGATAAAAGAAGAAAAATTAATAATTTACTCCGAAATAGAATCTACTAGCGGAGCGACCCGGCGTTGCCGGGGTGGATGTTGAACGCTCTATACATATATATATATATATATATATATATATATATATATATATATATGCCCGGTTATGTAAACTGAATGCCCGGTTAGGTTAATTGAATGCCCAGTTAGGTCAACTGAATGCCCGATTAGCTTAATTAAATGGCCGGTTAGGTCAAGTGAATGCCCGATTAGATTAATTGAATGCCCGGGTACGTTAATTGAATGCCCGGTTAGGTTAATTGTACACCCTTGACGATTGGTTAGGTTAAGTCATGATATTTTCGTTAAAGCAAACGAAAATATCACGACTTAACCTAACCAATCGTCAAGGGCGTACAGATGACCTAACCTGGTATTCAATGAACCTAACCGGGTATTCCTTAATTTTACCATAGGTTTCGTAATGATCTTGATGACGTCATTTAATGTTTTAAATTTAATTATTTAATTTATTAACACCCACGTGCACAACCTCGGGACCTACTCAATATGTGTGTGAAGTTTCATGTTTGTAACTGCTTCCATTTTGGTGTTATGGCTGATGGCTGGAACACACACACACACACACACACACACACACACACACACACACACACACACACGTCTTTTAATTATTATTATTATTATTATAGATAAACAAGAGACTGGTACAAATTTATAACCGAAAGACTTCCGAAAATCAAAAAATTTTGATAAAGAAAAGGGGAAAATTGGTTTTGTAGGCCTAGGGGGCCCGAAATTTTCATAAAATGGAAAATAATTACTATTTTCTTACAGCGACAGGCATAATGATATTAGGATACCTAATAGAAATTTTGTAATATTTTAAAGTGGGGAAAATAAATAATTTTCTAAAAATGATCTTCAACTATAAAAGCGCATGTAATCAGATAACTTAATTAACGTATTTCTATGACAACTAAAAAATAGAATGATAAATCAATATCCTATCAAATTGTTTGTGTATACGTAAAATTATTTGTACAAAAGCCACAGTAATAAAACGCACAAAAGTCACGATAAATAATTTCGAGTGTGGCTCATTTAACTTTAAACTCGTGTTTATTTAAATTGCCCGTTTTAATTATGTGATTTTTTGTATTAAATCGATAAAGAAATCTTTAGTGAATCGAAAAATGTTAAAATTATAACAAGTATCAAAATATTTTGTATAAAAATCATTGAATTTTAAAAATGCATGTTTGTTTTTAGTTTTTTGCAAAAAGTTCTTTATGAATTTTAAAAATATATACTTTTTTTAAATTGAATCGATAAATAAATCTTTTGTGAATCGAATGATATTAAATGTTTAGTAAATATTGACTTATTTTTTTCCAAAATTATGATTAAAAATGAAAAATTAAAAAAATGCGTTTAAAGGCATGGTAAGAACTGTACCCCTAGAAGGGGGGAAGGAATTATGTTAGGGAACTTTTTTTTAGCTTGGGCACTGCACAATAAAAAGACGCATCGAATGGTGAAAACCGCATTGTTCTACACCAATTGTAGCGACCTGTAGGTGTGCGCAAAAAAACTGTTACATATATATATATATATATATATATATATATATATATATATATATATATAAGGCTTCATTTCTGAAATAGTACATTAGATTTTTATTATAAAGTTATAATGTTTTTTTGTAATAATGTTTAAAGATATATTGGTGTCTTAAAGATAAATTTATATTGAAACAAAATAAGTGGATAAATGAAGAAAAATTAATAATTTACCCCGAAATAGAATCTAGTAGCGGAGCGACCCGGCGTTGCCGGGGTGGAAGTTGAACGCTATATATATATATATATATATTCCCGGTTAGGTAAACTGAATGCCCGGTTAGGTTAATTGAATGCCCAGTTAGGTCAACTGAATGCCCGATGAGTTTAATTAAATGGCCGGTTAGGTCAAGTGAATGCCCGATTAGATTAATTGAATGCCCTGGTACGTTAATTGAATGCCCGGTTAGGTTAATTGTACACCCTTGACGATTGGTTAGGTTGTCATGATATTTTCGTTAAAGCCAACGACAATATCACGACTTAATCTAACCAATCGTCAAGGGCGTACAGATGACCTAACCTGGCATTCAATGAACCTATCCGGGTATTCAGTAATAGTGGAGCGACCCGGCGTTGCCTGGGTTGATGTTGAACGCTATATATAATATATATATATATATATATATGCCCGGTTAGGTAAACTGAATGCCCGGTTAGGTTAATTGAATGCCCAGTTAGGTCAACTGAATGCCCGAATAGGTTAATTAAATGGCCAGTTAGGCCAACTGAATGCACGATTAGATTAATTGAATGCGTGGGTACGTTAATTGAATGCCCGGTTAGGTTAATTTTGTACCCTTGACGATTGGTTAGGTTAAGTCATGATATTTTCGTTAAAGGCAACGAAAATATCACAACTTAACCTAACCAATCGTCAAGGGCGTACAGATGACCTAACCTGGCATTCAATGAACCTAACCGGGTATTCAATAACTTTACCATACGTTTCGTAATGATCTTGATGACGTCATTTAATGTTTTAAAATTAATTATTTAATTTATTAACACCCACGTGCACAACCTCGGGACCTACTCAATGTGTGTGTGAAGTTTCATGTTTGTAACTGCTTCCATTTTGGTGTTATGGCTGATGGCTGGAACACACACACACACACACACACAACACACACACACGTCTTTTTATTATTATTATTATTTTTATTATTATTATTATAGATAAACAGTAGACTGGAACAAATTTATAACCGAAAGACTTCCGAAAATCAACAATTTTTGATAAAGAAAAGGGGAAAATTGGTTTTGTAGGCCTTGGGGGCCCGAAATTTTCATAAAATGGAAAATAATTGCTATTTTCTTACTTACAGCGACAGGCGTAATGATATTAGGATACCTAATAGAAATTTTGTAATATTTTAAAGTGGGGAAAATAAATAATTTTCTAAAAATGATCTTCAACTATAAAAGCGCATCTAATCAGATAACTTAATTAACGTATTTCTATGACAACTAAAAAATAGAATGATAAATCACTATCCTATCAAATTGTTTGTGTATACGTAAAATTATTCGCACAAAAGCCAAAGTAATAAAACGCACAAAAGTCACGATAAATAATTTCGAGTGTGGCTTGTTTAACTTTAAACTCGTGTTTATTTAAATTGCCCGTTTTAATTATGTATTTTTTTGTATTGAATCGATAAAGAAATATTTTGTGAATCGAAAAATGTTAAAATTATAACAAATATCAAAATATTTTGTATAACAATCATTGAATTTTAAAAATGCATGTTTGTTTTTAGTTTTTTGCAAAAAGTTCGTTATGAATTTTAAAAATATATACTTTTTTTAAATTGAATCGATAAATAAATCTTTTGTGAATCGAATGATATTAAATGGTTAGTAAATATTGACTTATTTTGTGCCAAAATTATGATTAAAAATAAAAAATTAAAAAAATGCGTGTCCAGGCATGGGAAGAACTGTACCCCTAAAAGGGGGAAGGAATTATGTTAGGGAATTTTTTTTAGGTTGTTCATTGCACAATAAAAAGACGCATCGAATGTTGAAAACCGCATTGTTCTACACCAATTGTAGCGACCTGTAGGTGTTTGCAAAAAAACTGTTACATATATATATATATATATATATATATATATATATATATAAGCCTTCATTTCTGAAATAGTATATTAGATTTGGGCGAAACACGAAAAATGAAATAGTTATCCCGAAATGCAATCTACAGGGTGTCCCATAAGTACGGCATCATAGGAGAAATTCATATTTTTCTATTTCTACAAGCCATAATTCATATTTTTCTTTTTCTACAGGCCATAATGTCTGTGAGCAAGGAAGAACGAATCCAGATAATTCTACTCATAGGAAATCGGAGTCTGCTGAATTTAACAGACTGCATTCAGACCGCAAGCCAATAACATTTGCGGCAGCGCATTATTGGGGCATGTAACACCATTACCCCTGACATCATTCACCGTGTGCTTGCTGACTGGGTATCAAGTTGAATTTGTGTATTGAAAACAATGGTGGACATATTGAGCACGTTCTGTAAATAAAAGCTTTCGTTTTGCCTTTTTTTATTTTTCCTATGATTCCGGACTTATGGGACACCCTGTATTTTTAATATAAAGTTATATTAATATTTTTTGTAATAAGGTTTAAAGATATATTGGTGTCTTAAAGACAAATTTATATTGAAACAAAATAATTGGATAAAAGAGTAAAAATTAATAAGTTACCCCGAAATATAATCTATTTTTATTATACATTTATATTAATATTTTTTTGTAATAAGGTTTAAAGATATATTTGTGTCTTAAAGATAAATTTATATTGAGACAAAATAATTGAATAAAAGAGGAAAAATTAATAATTTACCCCGAAAGAGAATCTACTCTACTTGGGCGAAAGACTTAGAAATGAAATAGTTTTCCCGAAATACAATCTATTTTTAATATGAAGTTATATTAATATTTTTTGTTATAGTTTGAGGATAAAAATGTATATTAAAGATAAATTTGTATTGCAACCAAATAATTGGCCAAAAGAGGAAAAATGAAATAGTTACCCCTAATTTAATTTATATTTTGTTTGAAAAATCATATTAATGCTTTTAATATTATAGTTTAAGGATAAAATTGTATATTATGGTGGAAATTTGTTTTGGCGTTAAACTTAGTTTATCTTATTCGATTTTTTGTTTAAAAGATCGCTCACCCAACTTCAAATTGACCTTGTGGTGTTCCAACATGAGAAGCTTAATAGAAAAAATGTTAGCGTCGCCCTTTTATTTTGAGAGCTTGTTGTTCTACCTCATGGATCTATAAACGTATTTGTTTATGCTTAATAGCTCTGTCTATTGGGTCGTATTTAGAGACCTTGTCAATGTACCCTATGGCCCCATAAACGTATTTGTTTATTCTTAATAGCTTTGTCTATTAATTGGGTCGTATTTAGAGACCTTATTGGTCTACCAAGAGCTGGTAAGTAAAAGCCGTGGGTAAGGTGAGTTTGGTTAGGTAATGGTAAGCTATACTTAGATTACAATAACCAATAGGTAATCTGTGAGTTTTGCTTTAGGTAGACCCCCATCTCACAATCCTACGGAAATTAATTCAACTAAAACTCAAACTCACCTCTTGTAAACCAAATACCTACCTATTGAATCTCACAAGATATAGCGACTTTCCGTAGGCCAATCTGTGAGATTTTCTCGCTCGTCGTGAGATGTTATTAGTTACCTATGACCTATGATCTATTGATTTTTATTTTTTTCATGTATTGACCTATTGACCTATGACCTATTTTAAATTTTACGTACCGAAGTGATTGATTTTTCTTGCGAAACGCACAAGTCGTTTGCAGTATTTTGCCCTTACGTATAAAAATTATCTGACCTAAAGTCAAATGCGGTCGAGGTGGAGAGCATCAATTTCCTCCTCTATGAACCCACACATGGCTTCTTTATTTCCTTCTCGGCGGTAGAAAGTACTTACCTATTTCTCATAGGCTAGATTAAAAGGGGCCTGCGACCTTTTAACCGTCGATGAATTTCGAGGACGTAATTCGAATCATCGATCTGCGACTTATCACCTCGGACACCTGAGGCGTTAGTCGGTAGGTAGGACCCGGGCGCGAAGGATTGACCTACAAGGCACGCCCGGGAACCACACTTTAAATGTGATGAAAGAATGTACAAGCCGTAACAGCAACTAGAACGCTCTTCATAACACCCGCTCCTATAACCCATTCCAAAGATTCCAGGGTCGTCGGGTAAAGGTAAAGCGAAGAAAAGAGCCGAGCGAGCACGAGAGAGAGCTCTTTCCCGGGACCGTCGCCGCATCTGAATCAACTTGTTCGCGTTGCCGGGAACATCGGAGAGAAAAAGGTTAATGTAACCTATTAATCTTCACCCGTGAGCTCAGAAAGAACGCGAACGACGGGCTCGAGACGTAACAGTCACTACCACGTTCTTCGCGACTGACGTGGATTCTAAACCCTATCTCCCAACCCATCTGAGTGCAGGGTTCACGCAGTCTTATGAAGAAAAGAGAGCTAGCTCCTTCTTGTATCGCCACTTCCTGCGGTTCGGCTTCCGTTACCAGGGCATAAGGCTATTAGATGCGACAACACCTAACCTCAGTAAAGCCAACCTATCACGCCTGGTTAACGCTCCCACTACTAAGAGCTTAACCTATTTCGGCGCCCATTGTTTTCCGATTAATTTCGGATATTAATCAGACGTCGCGGCAACTAAAACGCTCTTCTTTACGTCCGAAAATGTCAACCCCTTCCAAAGAATCCATGGTCCGTGGTCCTGGCGAAGAAAAGAGCGTACTCCTCCCCGAAACCGCCGCCCCCCGCTGCGACTCGTGCCAAGTTGCCCGACTGGGCGTGTAGTAGGTCGCCCGACACATCATTACCCGTGAGCGCAGAGATCATACAGACGACTGCTCGAGACGTTAAAGTTACTAGATGCTGCTATTCTCATTCCGCTTTTCTTGCAAACATGTTCATTACTTAATTCAGAGAGATTACGAGTACTGCCTAGGGGCAAAGATTTGACCAACGAGGCGCGCCCGCGAACCACAGTTTCAAAGACTGATGACGGTACCAGACGTCGCTGCAATAGAACGCTCTTCATAACGCCCGCTCCTATACCCCGTTCAAAAGAATCCAGGGTCGTCGGGTAAAGGGAAGAAAGGGAGGGCGATCTCCTCCCCGGGACTGTCGCCGCATCTGAATCAACTTGTTCGCGTTGCCTGGAACATCGTCGAGAAGCAGGTTAATGTAACCTATTAATCTTCACCCGTGAGCTCAGAAATAGCGCGGACGACGGACGGGATGTTCCAGTTGCTACAACGCTCTTCGGCGACAAAGTCCATTCTAAACCTTATGTCCCACAGCGTGCGAGCAGCTGTTCCAGGGTGCAGGACGATGCCTCATGAAAAAAGGAGAGAACTCCTCCCAGCACAATCGACAGTTGCTGAGGTTCTACTCTCGTCGCCAAAAGCTTAGGGCTTACCTCGTTAAAGTCAATCTACCGTATCAACTTTCGTAATTTGGCTTTGGTACTTTATCCTATTAGCGCTACGTATTAGTTAACGTATAGGGACATGAAGTCCCGTGTGGGCCGCAAGACGACCCATGAATCACAGGTGTCAATATTTATCTGATTTCATAGCCGACCAGGAAAAAACATAAGTTACGTAAAACTTCACGAAACCTAAAAAAAAGGCTACACACGGCTACTTTAAACTATCCTGGCTAGTTTATGCAGCTGCATGGTTTATTATGCAGCTGCATGGTTTATTATGCAGCTGCATGGTTTATTATGCAGCTACATTTTACTACACCTAACAAGCTAACCACTACACCAAGGTCCCGGTCTATAAATATACTTACACCTTCTCCGCCTATTGTTAGCCCTACATACATGGTAGCTTGTGTACCCTGGAATGTTTAAAAGGTCTTATTATTTTCATTTAACCAGGTTTCGGTTAATATAATGCATGCAAATTTATGTTGTCATAATTTTAGGGTAACTGCCAATTTGTCAAAGTGGTTTGGGAGACTAGGAATGCTTAAGTTTAAGAAAGACAGGTTGCCATTGTTGTATTTTAAGAGGTTGTCTACTGAGATATAGTCTAGGTTGACTACGTTTCAGGAGCAATAATTTCGTTTACATATTGAGAGTATTTAAAGTGTTGGTCATGATGGGAAGATTAGGGTAATAAGATAATAGAAATAATAATAGGTAAGAAAAAGATATACAGCACACACACACACACACACACACACACACACACACACATATATATATATATTATATATATACATATATACATATACACAGTATATAATTATATATACAACAGACACATATACAACAGAACAGTATATGCAAAAAACAAAATAAAAGTGGTTGTAGTAAAGTAAGAACGTAATATTATATATATACAGGGGTTAGACCAAATAATATGAACACCCGCCGATTTCACCGGTTATCTTTACGGACTGCTCAGACACAAATTAAACGGTCAAATGACTGGCAAACCTATTTAAATGCGTAACAGAGAGTGTATACGTCATGTTATAACCCTCACGTTGTTTTTACAGATCTGCGTGAATTATGAATTAGCAGTTATGAAAGACCTGTCAAACTTCCAAAGAGGGCAAATTGTCGGAGCGCGGATGGCTGGTGCATCGGTGATGAAAACCGCTCAGATGTTCAATGTATCCAGAGGAACTGTCTCTATGGTCATGTCTGCATACCAAAACCATGGAAAGACAAGCACCGACAAATGCAATAGTGGACGCAAGAAGAAGCTGTGTGATCGAGACCTCCGGGTGCTAAAGCGCATTGTGACAAAGAACCATAAGACCACAGCTCCAAAAGTGACTGCAGAGCTTAACCAGCATCTTGCAAGCCCGGTATCGACCAGAACTGTACGTCGCGAGCTCCATGGAGCTGGATACCATGGGAGGGCTGCAATTGCCAAACCCTTCCTTTCGCACATCAACATTGAACGGCGCAGAAAATGGTGTAATGACCATAAGAATTGGTCAATGGACCGGTGGAAGAATGTAGTCTACTCCGACGAATCCTCCTTTACGCTATTTCCATGTTCCGGTCGAGTTTACGTCTAGAGACAGCCTAAAGATGCTTATGACCCCGACTGCTTGACCCCAACCGTTAAGCATGGAGGCGGATCTGTGATGGTTTGGGCAGCAATATCGTGGAATACTCTTGGCCCAGCTGTAGTACTGCATGGTAGGGTTAACCAGGTCCATCCCATGGTCCAAACGCTGTTTCCCAATGTCGGCGCCGTCTTCCAGGATGATAATGCACCAATCCACACCGCTGGGGTCGTTAAAAACTGGTTTGAAGAGCATGTTAGTGAAGTAGAACGTTTGGATTGGCCTCCACAATCCCCGGATCTTAACATTATCGAGCATCTGTGGTGTCAGTTGGAGCAGCAGGTCAGAAGCCGATTCCCACCGCCGGCGTCTTTGGAGGAACTGGAGCAGGGTTTGCTCGAAGAATGGCTCAGGATTCCTCTAGCCACTGTCCAAAAGCTGTATGAATCAATTCCCCGACGCATTGCAGCTGTTATTGCCGCTAAAGGAGGACCAACTCCATATTCAGAATAAAAACCGCCATTTATCAAGGTGTTCATATTATTTTGTCCAACCCCTGTATATATCCACAATGAGATTGTTGAGTTGAAAGTTAGAAAATTATAGAATTATAAAAACTTAAAATTAAAAATTAAATTAAAAATTAAATATAATATAATAAAATCTTAAAAATAGCGATTGCAGCATTTGAAGGAAGATGAGAATAACAATATTATGAGATCATAAAGATTCTGAAATTATAAAATTTCAAGACAGCAAAAATTTATGATTTGTTTAATTATTATTATATATGAGAGTAATAATATATAATGATAGGTTATGTAGTGAGAGGTTTACTTAACAAACGGGTTATGCTGAAGGCAATTCTGTTTGTAGATGGCGTCGAAAATTGTTGAAATCATGTTGATTATAAATCGACATTCTTTGTCCTTCCTGGGACTTACGAGCATATATTATACAATCTCATACATAACAGGGACTATATAAGATATATATATATATATATATACAGTGGCACTCATAAGTATTCGTACAGAGAAACATTTTATTTATATTCGTCCTTATCTTTTGGACCAAACAAAGGATAGTTATGAGTAGAGGTGGAAAGAGTACATCAGTACTCGAGTATTCTTGTACTTGAGTACGTGTATTTGTTGTACTCATATTCCTACTCGAGGTAATCTGAAATCGCTGTAATCTTACTCGTACTCATGCTCGAACTCGACCAGTCAACTCTCGTGACCATTTACCACGTGCTACTAATTTGTCTATGCTGTTCGGTAACTATAGCAACATATAGCTTCCAGAATGTTCTAGAAAGCCTTCAGCAGACTATAAATGATTGCGCAGGGCATTGTGGAGGTTATTATTAGTTAGAGATCGGTAGAAATCTGGTGGTATCTGACGTCATTGTGCAAGATTGCACATATAATATATATACATCTGAGTTTTACAAGGTATAAGTAGTATGACAGCAAAATGTTCGAGTGCAAATTGCATCGTTTATATATTCCCATCACCCCAGTTATCGTTTAATATCGTTTATATTTATTTATATATATATATATATTTTTATATATTTATATATATATATATATATATTATATATATATATATATATATATATACACATATATATATATAAACTCTTGTTACGCCGATTAAATGATTTCCTGTGGACATCTAATCAGTTTGGCTTTAAAAGGTCCCACTCAATTGACCTGTGTATCTATGTACTTAAAGAAACAATATCTAAATACATTGACAGTAATTCAACCATTTATAGCTGTTTCCTAGATATAAGTAAGGCCTATGATAGGGTGAACCACAATATTTTATTTGCAAAACTAGAAGACAGGAAGGTTCCCATGTACATATTAAATTTATTGAAATTTTGGTATTCCCACCAATCTTTCACTGTTAGGTGGGCCAATGTACTATCCGCGTGTTTTGGCTCCTCTTGCGGGGTGAGACAAAGCTCCTTGCTCTCCCTTATGCTGTTTAATGAATGTGTATATCGACAGATTAATTGCTTTACTTAATGAGGCAACAGTGGGATGTTGTATAGATAACACAAGGATAAATAACTTAGTTTATGCCGATGATATGGTGTTAATAATTCCCTCTGTTAAAGGTCTGGATCGGCTACTAAACGTCTGCGAAGCGTATTCGCAGAAACATGATATTCTTTTTAATGTTACAAAAACTAAGGTTATGCAATTTTATCCTAAAAGCTCTAATCAGCCAGCTGATATAAGGTTTAAAATGAATGGTGAAGTACGTGAGGAAGAACAAGAGTTTAAGTATTACCAGCTCCTTGAGTGATGACTCGGATATAAGGAAACAATCTCGAAGCCTGTGTGCTAAAGCGAATATGACCACAAGGAACTTTCGATTCTGTACAAGTGAAGCTAAAGACACTCTCTTTCGTACTTTCTGCAGTAATATATACGGACAGCAACTGTGGGTGAATTATAAAAAAGGTTCTGGCAAAACTCTAAATTTGATGTACAACAGGTCTTTTAGACTCTTACATAAATTACCCCCGAGATGCTAAGCTTCGCAAATGTTTGCTACCCGCAATGTCCCGATCTTTCCGGGGGTAACAAGACGTGCTCAACACAGTCTAATGCAAAGAATTAAAAAATCAACCAACCCGATCATCCAAGCTATCCATGAGTCCTGCCATTTATCCTCTAAGCTATGGACTTCTTGGTACGAAAACGTCCGTCTGTAGCTCCATTTAACTTCGACATTACAGTATTATTTCTAATCAATTGTATATATTTCTATCCTTAGTATATGAACTGTCATTGTATTAATAATATTTGTCAGATGAACTATAGACTGCCAATAAACCTTTTCATTTTCATTTCATTCATTTTCATTTTATTTTCATATATACATATATATATATATACACCCCGGAAAGCACTTGTTTCTACCGTTTATTTAATAATAAAACACAACTACACGAATCTGTTTATTTAGTTGAATTATTGGAAATAATTTAACATACATGAAATATATAGAAAATAAATATTCAATCAAAAATAGTTCAGAAGAATTCTATACAGCAAAAAATACACACTTTAAACGAACGATATACAGTATATATATATATATATATATATATATATAATATATATATATATATATATAATATATATATATATATATATACACATTCTTAAATAATAATATTAGTACAGTAGAAATCTCTATATACATTTAATATATGTATGAGCGAATATACACACTTATATAAAAGCGACAAAAATAATAATAATAGTAGAGCAGAAATCTATATACACATTTAATACATGTACGACCAATCACACACACTTATATATATACTTCAAAATAAGAGTGCAGAAGAATCCCAATACATAGGCAACATATATATATATATATATATATATGCAATAAATACGATTTAACATTATTTTACCACTCAAAGTACCCGGGTGCCTATATTTAATGTAGAGGTCCTTCAATTCGTTTAACACTATTTTTGTGCCCACTTTACAATTGGTTGGCAAATTATCACTCTCTTTAAACAAACGGATAGAATACAGTCAAAAGCACGCACAAATAAGGCATCGTTTGCTAGAACATCATTATTAAATTCAAGTTTATAAACACTCCTTTCCAAACGAGTGTTTTTTCTTTCTAGCCGAGCTTTTCAACCATGTACTCTTCTTCACAACGCATATCGGCAGTTGAAATAATGTTCTAAGTCGTGCCGACAGCTGCTCGTTATACTGTATAAAGAAATAGCTCTTCAGGGTGAATAGTGTAGGTGAGATCAGCCCTATACCGCCCATCTCCTTTGTTCCAAAGTTCCAGATATTTCGAAGAATCAATGTAACTGCCCTGCACGCAGGGCAGAAATATGATCAGCCAGTGGCCGGAGTCACATGACCCCTTTGAGCAGCCATACAGTGGGCGGTCGGTGCTTTGCCTTTTCCTGCACACGCACACACACACACACACACACACACACACACGAAGGAGAAAATGAAACGCTAATTGAAACATAATTTATTTTAAATAAATAAACATATCATCAACAAATAATTAGTCTCTAATTCACGGAATATAGTCAACTACGCGTAATAAATAAATAAACATATCGTCAGCAAGTAAATACACACAAACACACATATATATATAATAACAACATTCAAGGGCTATGGTACCCAAAGGGTATGGTATCGTAGGTGCCAGGAACCTGGTAGCGTTTCTTATATGTGTTACGACACACTTTCGTCCGCCTAAATTCCTTCACCCCCCCCTGAGTTTCTGTACCCGAAAATTGTAGGTCCCTACAGTCAGTTGGGGCGGTTGATCACCCTCATCTTCTAAGCTCACTAGCTCCTTCAGCGAATCAAAATTAACCATCCGCCGGTTCGCCTGGTTAAGCCTGATGCCCATCGCCTTCACGATATATCGCACTTCCTCTCCTACCCTCACCCGTACCCCATAGATTTTTGAACCTGTTGATACAAAGGAGTCAGTGTAGGCACTATCACCATACTCATCCTTGATCTCATCAGTCAATTCTCCGAAGAATTCCTCAATAGGTGGCATGTATTCACCCTCCCTTTCTGTGAATATCTCACTATCTGTGTCTGCGTACAGAACCCTCTGCCCAATAGAATGCAGTAAACCCCAAAGTTTGATGCGAGCGTATGCTGTTGTGAAGCTGGCTAAAGGTATGTTTGTGACACGTGATGGACCTGCAGCCAATTCGATAATGTTGTACTTTTTTATGTACATATTACCCACATTCACGATCTCCATGACCTCTTTATCAGAAGCGTTGGCATAATCCCACACCTCGTTATAACTCTGGGCTAGATGGACGTTCCCTTCGTCTGTATTCTGTGCAACTTTCCTCGAACGCCTATTTAGGCACAACTTTGTACTAAAGCGCTTGCCCAGGTTCTTTACAATTTGAGACCGGTCAAGTTGTATCCCTTCACGATTAAGGAAGCGCTGAATATTCGCCGATTTTTCATTTTCGGTCTCAACTCCTCGTGGATACCCCGATGCTTCTACCTTATCCTTCAAAAAAGTGTTTATATATGGTGTGAAAAGGTTGGGTAGCTTCTGAAACCTCCACACCTCATATATCTTCAATATTCTGTAACCGTGGCGAACGGCTAGGGACAGCTCAGGACTTGTATACACTGTGATTACAGGTCCCGTTGTTCTCCTCTGCGCACTTCACGCACAGGGGAAACATGAGCTTGTGGTCTATAACGACGAGTAAGATCGGCATTCATAAGTCGCGAGGGGGGAGCACGTCTACGAAAGAAAGACCGAAATAGTTCTCGTTGAAATTTGTTGAGCGGGACCCACCAGTTTTTCACGTGCTCCTATGGGGTACGGATTGTTCTTCATCACGTAGGGGTATAAAGAACAGAAGTCGTAGTAATGGAGTTTCACGCCCTCCGCAGGTGGAAAGTATAATTTGAAGGGATTTGTACGCCGAACAAGCTATCGCCGCATCTGAGAGGATCCAACTCCATTGAACATTTGAGGGTGTTTATTTCTTCGCGGTACTGCTCATCCGTTTCCATCCGTGCATCATATTCATGCTCCCACAAAACCTTGTGAGTGAACTGGAAACCTATAAGCTGGTCGTGGGTGCGGGTCCATGTAAGACTGTCGGCAGGAATCTACCATGGCTATCTCCTGCGATTCCACACTCACTGTCACTCAGGACGTGGGCATCCATGCCAACAGCACCCGTTAAAGGAGTACGCTCTCTTCTCACCAGTGACACGGTCTTTGTTTAGACCATCCACCCAAAAAACACGACCATTGACCTTGATGGTGACTTCCCCCGTGTTGCGGGCATGTTTTATGTATGACCCAGTAAATAGCTTTATGCCCATAACTGCGGGGATTGTTTCTGTGAATGACGGCCAGTGTGTCTTTAGGCATGAAACTGTTCTTGAACACCGTAAAGCACAATGAGGCCGTCGTGGTTGCGACTTGCAACGGATCACAGTTGAACAGGTCTCTGTATATCCTTCTAAAGGCCTGGAAACATACTCAAAGCAAGCGCACATCATTCGCGCAATAACGCTCACATTCATCCGCTATATTGTATGGAATTTCTTCATTAAAACTGTTGTAGTAGCGGTCAAAATCTTCGCGCTCACTATCACTCATGTTGGCTTAGTTAAATTAATGTTGGGGGAAGGTAGTCCTACGTAAATTAATATGTCGCTAGTGAGGAAAGTGTATGAGAAATAGCCTTTTGAAACTTCGCCGGCTACGCCCATCGCCTTGGGTAGCTTGGCTAATTTACAAGGTGTGAATAATAAAGTGTCTTTAAACTGAACATTACCTCTCATTTGCATCTGTATAAGTTTGTTTCCTCTTTTCAAGGGGTCGCCTGTAAATATCTCCGATGACTCGTTTTCAAGCAGTTCCTTATAAAGGATTTGTTTGTCAAATTTTGCGCCGTTATGGGCAAGAATATACCGTTATACACAATAATTTTTTTAACTTCTCCGCTAACTTGACAATATAGGACACAAAGAGTTTCACGGAGTTGTCGTGTACGATCGTTTTAAAAACGTTTGTTCGTTTGCCACATTTGTGACATTCATCATATTCGACTTCCATGCACTCATCGCAGATAGTCTGGCTTACAAGTAGATGTGGGATAACCTCTTTGGTTTCAGCTGCCGTATATGTTTCTATATCGTAGTACACAGTTATACAAGGTCTATTTTTAGGCTTAGCATCTTTCATATAGCATACATGCTTTATACCATCTGCCTTATATTTCTCATGGCATGTAGAACAGTGAATTTCATGACATTTATGCGTGAATTTCCCCCAATTATGCATCATATGAAATATACCACTTTTACAGATTCACATTTTCCTGCAAGTACCAATTAACTTATGGAACTCAAAGCATTTATTATTGAAAAATGTGCGTCTACACACATTACAGTCCCTCTTCTTAGCTTCAACTACACGACTTTCACTATATCATCTGCAAACATCCCTCACACAAATCACGATACCGTCCATATTTTCGACTTTTATCATAACTCGCGTAAAGGTCCCTTATATTACGGATGGGGAGATACGTTGTCCCTGACAACCCTAAATTAAACAGGGGTCTTGTACGATCTTTCACAATGCTTTTTAAAACATACAGAGCCCTACGACGATCAGCCATTCCAAATACGACTATACGAACATTCATTTCCTGGTCCATCCTTCTCAATTCTTCAGGACCCATATTACATTCAGACTCAAGCTTGCAATCTGAAGCCAGATTACGGGCTGTGTATGTTTTTTAAAACAGTGTGAAGTGAAAGAAGCATCACGTGCAGAAGTGAAGCAACGGGTATGGGTAGTGAGCTTTGTTGACGAATGGTGTAACAAGCGGTATTATGTCATGTTTAGGCTGACCATACGTACCGTTTTGAACGGGACAGTACCGTTTTGTATGGTTTTTGTATGGGTTCTGTCACTGAAGAATAATTGTAAGCTCAATATGTTTATGTACTTACTTTTTCATGAATACAGAATATTACATAACCCCCGTCCCTTTTTTGCCATCCCAATGTCCCGTTTTTGTCTCAAGGAAATATGGTCAGCCTAGTCATGTTTCATCACACCGAGTACGCATACCCTGCGCCTGAGAATGTAAATCTTGTTATCATGGACAGACTAAAATATTTTTATCATTACGTTCATATATATCATGATGAGGTTCGCAATGAGGTTGTGGCTAAAGGCCTGTGTGAGTTTTTAATGAAATTTAGGGATGACTATCGCTTGCTAAGCAAAAAGGACAGATATGGACACATGTTTCTCTCAAATAGAGCGCCGGAGTGTTAATAAAATGTGTGTAGTTCGAGAAAATACAATGTTGAATACTCCTCAACGAAGCTGTATGGCTTCGATAACACATTAAAGCCGTTATTACTTCATGTAACAGAAAAATTCTGGTTGCCCGACATAATGGGATACAAGTATTCACATGACTCTTTCATGTTGGAGCAAGCCTGGGTACGAATCGCTAACGCTTGATATGACGCACCCATGTGACTCATCCCCCCCACACCTCCCGCCGCGCCAAACCGCTCACCGGTTGCTCATAGTCACCTCAGAGCTTGACCCGACTGGACGTACACTCCTCACAATAGAAAAAGATGGAGCTTCCGTTGAGCAGTATCATCAATGCCGTATACGATGTGTTCGTGATGAAGTCAGTGCGTGTGTTCAGGCGTAAAACCGGCGCTGTTAACTATGTACTGGAAACACGTTGTAGACAAACAAACTCTGGTAAATGGAATGTTATTTATTTAAGTGTTGAGGAGATGAATAGAAACTTCGTGGTAGTTGAGAAGTGGAGCAAGGATCGTTATAAAATACTAGTAGGTGTAGGCACAAGAAGAGAGCAGATTAGTGATGCACCCTCATATGCCATTATTTGTACGTTGTGTATAAATCGCGACCAGCATGCATTGATATACGATTGATGTGGAAGAATGCATCTGATAATAACGTCCTTGTCCGCAAGTGAAACCGTTTCACCCTCAACCGAATGTTTGAAATCGTCTGGTACTATTATTATTATTTTTGATGCTTATATATAAGTTTGTATTTGCACATACATATATTAAATGTATATATAGATTTCTAGTGTACTAATATTATTATTTAAGAATGTGTGTATATATATATATATATATATATATATATATATATATATATATATATCCTTCTTTTAAAGTGTGTATTTTTTGCTGTATAGAATTCTTCTGAACTATTTTTTATTGTATATTTATTTTTTATATATTTCATGTATGTTAAATTATTTCCAATAATTCAACTAAATAAACAGAATGATATATTTGTGTTTTATTGTTCAATAAACGGTAGAAACAAGTGCTTTCTGGGGTGTATATAAATATATATATGTTAACCCCCCCCTTTTATGGCCCTTTGTCGGTTCGGATTCGAAGGGGGTTCTAGTTAGGAGGCTGCAACGGATGCTTCTTCTTTATACTTTTCTATAATTCTTTTCGGTCGCCTTAGGGGGTCGACACTCTGTTAATTCTTTTCTTTCTGCTTATTAATTCTTCTCTTTTTATAATTATCGACTTTTCTGACTAAGTTCTGAAGCGAGCACGGCTCGAAGGAAAAAGATAAAAAACTTCTTAAAGTGTAGTT